>JAPKLW010000106.1:0-16513 GCA_026898455.1 Plectranthus barbatus | reverse complement strand
ATAGTAGAAACTTAACAAATGAACTACAAATTATATTAATTAATTATGATATATATATATATATATATATATATACACATATAAATACGGCCGATCCGGCCCATACGGCCGGTTTGAGTCTCCAAATCGTAACCAAATCAAATTTATCCGGTTTCAAATTTTTCAAACCGCCAGTTTGAAAATTAAATTTCAAACTGGCCAAACCGGCCAAAGTAATCCGGTTTGGCCCGGTTTGACCGGTTTCAGCCAAATCATGAACACCCGTAATGAGGATTGATTCGACTAAGTCCATGAGTGATTGCAATCCAATCCAGACGCACTCAGTAGGTGACCAGACTGCTGATCGGGCCAATGATGCTAATGATCATGCTGAGGCCACCCCACCAATTTATCTCAATGATAATTTGGATATTCTGAAATTGCTTGAAGAAGAAGATGAAGAAATTCCAGATCAAGGACGTGTTGAAGAACTGGACGCTGCTGAAGGCGTTGCTGAGGACTTTGTCAAAGACGAAGCTGTGATTCCAGCTGCTGAAAATCTAGTTGCTGAAGTTCCAGCTGCTGAAGTCCAGGATGCTGATGTTCCCGTTGCTGAGGTGCCGAATGCTGATGTACCGGATGCTGAGCCATAAGTGATTACTGAGGAGAATGTTCTAGCAGAGAACAATTCAGCATACGAAGCTAGCAATGCTACACCAGCAACCAACAACCAGAGACCAAGATGGTTACACGATCATCCCTTAGATGCCATTCTTGATGATGTCAATGATCCAGTAAGAACGCGTCAAGGCAATGCGATGCTAGCTTGTTATATATCGCATGAGGAGCCTACGAAAGTTGAAGAAGCTCTACAATCTCCAGATTGGGTGAACGCTATGCAAGATGAGCTTGCTGAGTTCACGCGCAACCACGTTTGGGATTTGGTAGACAGACCCGACACCAGAGTGTTATTAGAACCAAATGGGGTGTTCAAGAATAAGAAGGACGAGTCAGGCCATGTCATCCAAAATAAGGCTCGTCTAGTAGCAAATGGCTATAGAAAATGCGAGGGAATAGATTATGATGAGACGTTTGCTCCGGTCGCTCGATTGGAAGCAATAAGATTATTCCTTGCATATGCGGCGCATCATGAGTTCTCTGTGATGCAAATGGACGTGAAAAGTGATTTTCTTAATGGTGAGCTCAAGGAGGAAGTGTACGTTGAGCAACCACCAGGCTTCGAACAAGGAAATCAAGTGTATAGGCTCAGGAAAGCCTTGTATGGTTTAAAGCAAGCACCGAGGGCGTGGTATGGAACCATGTCCAAATTTCTTCTGGATAATGGCTTCAAGAAGGGGAAGATTGACCATACCCTCTTCCGCATTAAAGACGAAGGAAGCATATTGCTCGTACAGATATATATCGATGACATTATCTTTGGATCGAAGAATTCAAACTTGTGCGACAAGTTTTCGAAGCTTATGACGAGTAATTTCCAGATGAGTATGATGGGCAAGATGTCGTACTTTCTAGGACTTCAAGTTCAGCAATCGAGTGAAGGGATTTTCATTCACCAAAGGAAGTACACTCACGATCTGATTGCTAAGTATTGTCCAAAAAAGACGAAGAGTTTGAGGATTCCAATAAGCACGAGTTGCCAGATCTCCATTGATGAAGGAGGAGAACTTGTGAATCCCACACTCTATCGAGGTATCATCGGATCCTTGCTTTACTTAACAGCTAGCATACCCAATATTTCTTATTCTGTTGGCGTATGCGCGCGGTATCAAGCAAATCCGAAGAAGTCACACTTGGATGTTACTAAGATGATTATCCAATACCTCAAATGTACTGAAGGTCTAGGAATTTGGTATCTAAGGTGCGATGGGCTAGCACTGAGTGGTTATTTTGATTCAGACTTCGGGGGATGCAAGATTGATCGGAAGAGCACCAGCGGGATATGCCAATTCCTTGGACATAAGCTGATCAGTTGGTTTAGCAAGAAGCAGCACTCCGTAGCTACATCTACTACTGAAGCTGAATATGTAGCAATTGCTAGTTGTTGTTCTCAAGTCTTGTGGATTCGGCAGCAATTGCTAGATTATGACATTCCTTCTGAATGTGTGCTGATCTACTGTGACAACAATAGTGCTATGTGCATAACAAAGAACCCTGTTCATCATTCAAGAACGAAGCATATTGATATCCGACATCATTTTATTCGAGATCATCATCAGAAGAAGGATATTGATATTCAATATATATGCACTGAAGATCAGCTAGCAGATATCTTCACCAAGCCGCTTGCTGAGGCTCGTTTCAAAGAGTTATGTCTAAAATTAGGCCTCATGGAGCTAGAAGAAACTGTGGATGAATGAGTTGGTATTCTCATTCTTTCTGGATTTCTTGGATTTTCAAAGAAGTCGGAGAGAAATGTATCCTAGCTTACGTTTTATGTTGCTGAATTTTGGTTGCTGAGCATCTTGATTGCTGAGTCCGAGCTCTCAGCATTTCCATGATATGCTAAGTTTATTGCAACAAATATTTCGACGCTCGCTAGAAGTCCGGTGCTGAGTCCAAGCTCTCAGCATTTCGTCGGAATGCTATGTTATTATTCAGCTAATTTCATCAAGTGATTCAGACATCTGCTAGAAGGTGAATGCTGAGTCCAAGCTCTCAGCAGTTCATAAGTATTATACTAGCAAGTGGTACAGACGGTTGCTGAGGAATGTTTGCTAAGTCCAAGCTCTTAGCAGACAAGATGTGAATGTTATGCTCCAAACATTACGATTGATGCCAGCAATTGATACGGTGGACACTACATTCAGGATGCTAGATTATGTGGATGCTAGAATTCGGATGCTGAATCCATGCAGACCATTTGAGTGCTAAGGATTTCCAAAGCCAGGAGATTGCTGAGTCCAAGCTCTCAGCAGTCTCCAGAAGTCAAAAGCGGGAAGGATTTGAATTTGAAATGATGTGTCCGACACGCTGCATTTAATGTGTGCAACTGGCTGCATCAAACCAGGAGGCAACACGTCAAAAGCACTCGAGCGTTTTGGGGCGTGGGATACCATACAAAGGGACTCGCCAAATCTGAGCCGTTGATTGGATTTGAAGAGGTGTTTCCCCAGCTATCGGATCGTTGTCCAGAAGGTATAAACCTCTCACTTCATTCATCGTTCAGACTTTCTACACTTTGATTCTGAAATCCCTAGAATTTCTAAGCCTTCCAAATACTCCCAAATTCTACACTTCGAAATTCTTTCAATTTCTCAACATGTCTAATCCTGAATCCTCCACCCCATCTGAAACTTCGAGTAAGTTTTACTTCAAGCCTCCTCCAGACTTGACGTTGCATGAGAGGCATGCACCGGAGTTTACCGACATTGCGTCGAAGGATGATGTTGATGAAAAGATACCCTACTCCCGCCTGGTTTCTCTTTCCAAGAAGAAAGAACAATCTGGGTTGTCGAAAGCCCAGAGGCGCGCGGTCCAGGTGATAAAGGATAGGATTCTGTACACTCCTCTTGTTGCGGTACAATTTCCAGAATGGGTGATGAACACCCTGGTGCAGGCGCAGGTAGTCCAGTATCTATCTGCTGAGCCTACGAAATTCCGATCACATATGGTCTCAGAATTCTATGCAAGGGCTATCTTTGATGACCATCACTCGTTTTTCACAACTTCTGTGTTCGGAACCATCATCAAGGTATCCGCCGCTGCCTTTGCAGAGACATTTGGGCTTCGCAATTTGGGCGAACGTGTCTCCACGTACAAAGTGGTTAATACCGAGGAGATGAAGACTCGGTGGGACGAGTGGAAAAGACCGGAGGTGCAGGAGGACCCGACACTTCCTTGGAAGGTAGCCACTCCGATACACCATTTCATGGTGGTTTACAGAACCCTTGCTGAGCTCGTAATAAAGATGTTCCAATGCAATGCGGGATCGTATTCAGAACTTTCTGCCAAGAAGTATTCCGTGATGATGGCATTGGTAGATGGGTTCAATGGGAACTAGGCGCAATTCTTTTACGAGCGGTGGTTGGACCACACTAAAAAGAATTTCAAGATGAAGGAAGAAGGAACCTTCATGTCCAACGTCAATTTTGGCCTGAAGATTAGCAAGTTCCTTGAGATGATCATTCCGAAGGAGGAACTCGACAAAGGTGAGGCGTTGCTGCATACTGATTACATTCCCCTGTGGAAGAAGCAGCCGACCCCAGCACAGCCAACCTTAGCAGCCAAGACACCCTCTTCTGGTGAGATACTGCTGCAACGAGCTACTCCACTATCTGCTGAGGAGATTGCTAATCTCCAGAAAGCTGCTGAAACGGAGCAGTGCGTTCAGCACTTGGAGGAGATAGAGAAGCTCGGAGATTTGCCGGTTGAGCAGATTGAGGAAATAATGGAGAAGAAGCAAGCAGAACTCCAAGTTCCAACCTTGGGACAGATTGCTTTGCCAATTCCCAAGAGGAAAAGATCAGAAGTTACATCTCTTGAGAAGAAGAAGACACACATAAGTGTTGTTAAGACTGCTGAACAAAAGGAAGCTAAGAAGAAAGCAACGGAGAAGGAGGCTGCTAAGAAGAAAGCTGTTGAGACTCCTCTCTCTGAAAGGCCCCTTGAAGAGAGATTGAAAGGAATAAGGAAGAGGAAAGCTGAGAAGAAGGAGTAGGAGAAGAAGAAGTACAAGAAGGAAATGGAGAAGCTTACCTTAGAAGCCAGAGATAGGAATTCGAGCAAGCTAAGCAGCGTGCTGACGAACGAGCTGCTAAGAAAGCGGCTGCTGATCAGCAAGCAGCCGAGAAAGCTGCTGCATTGATAGCAAAAGCAGCTGAGGACGCACGACAGCAAGCAGTTGAAGCTATCAAAAAAGGGAAAGAGAAGGTGGTTCCTGCTATTCCCACTCCCACCCCAGCAGTAGCAGAGAAGATTGTCATCGAGGAGGAAGCGATGACCGACCAAGACCTTAAGAGGATGCTGGAGAGTGGAGCCTTTAATGCTCCGGATTGTCCTCAAGGAGGAGTCACATTAAAGGAGCCTGCTGTCGAGCTAATAGATGACAACAGTAGTGATGAAGAGGTTGTTTTTGAGGAAGCCTCTGGATCAGGAGCGAATGCTGAGGCAGGTGCTAGCAGCACAAGAGGTGCTGAAGTACGTGCTGAGGAAGTATCCACCATTGCTGAAGGCACAGGTGCTGAGCCAGTGGCTAGCACTTCTAGAAGAGGAGAAGGAGCGGATGCTGAGACAAGGCCAACAGAGAATGTCGAACTTGATCCAACATTCACAGCCTCGTGCTTTTCGTAGTCAGACTCTGATGGAGAATCTGCCGATGTTTTTTATGCCAAGCTGTTAAGAAAGAATCCAACCACAGAGAACAAAACTCTCCGAGTTCCTTTCAGAGGACTCCCAGGCCCAAGGTTCAAACTCAGGAGAGTGGCACAACTGTGTGCGCCTGTATTCCTTGCTGAGGAGGTAAATTCTAATCTTTTCCCTATGGCGTTTGAGATTGAAGAATTTGTGAATGCAGAGATCGAAAGGGATATTGCCAGCACCTTTAATGTTGAGCTAGATCAAGGTACATCCGAAGGCCAGGTGCTGGGGAAGGAATTCAGAAGATGGAAAATTTTTGATTACGTGATGCATCAGCTCTCGTTTGAAGAGAAGATGTTGATAATCATTACTCGAGGCCTAAACTACTGGAGGCTAGAGGAGCAATGGGCGAACGATTGGATTGACCAAGTGGCTGGACACAAGCAGTTCACAAACAAGCAGGTGTTTGCTCGTCTTCAAGCAATTCGGGCTCATAGGCTGTTCTCCAAGTCACAATCTTTGCTGAAGTCTACTTTTGCTCCAGATGGGTACTTCGATGCTAGAAAAGAGCTGTCTAAGCGCCAGGCACGAGAAACTGCTGAGTATAGGCGACGCCAGGTCGAGTATGAGAAATACAAGATGGAAAGGCTCATGGCCAGGATGGCTGCTGAAACAGCTGAGCGAGAAGCCGCAGAGCTGGATGCTCGTGATCGAAGAATTATCAAATTTTTAGAAATTGACATCCTTGAAGTGATACAATGCGAGAGGGAAAAGGCTGCCCAGACTGCTGAAATCATGGGAGCAGCCAAGCGTATGATGGATGAGGAGGCTCGCTACTTGGATGCCCAGGCTGCTATAGCTCAAGCTAAGAGCGGTGCCATGCTCTTATTTGCTGAAGAGGCTCGCTACTCCATTGCTCAAGGAGAGCTTATCCAAGCCATGGAGTCAGCAGAGCAGTTAATTGATGAAGAAGCTCTTTATCTGGCTGCTTACGAAGGTGTGAATGCTGAGATAGAAGAAGTACCCACTGCTGGAAGTCGGGAGCTTGTGATTGCCACAACTTCTTCATTCGATGCTACCCCGGTAAGTGCTCACGACTTTCTATCCTACTTGAATTCTACTGTCCAATTCGCTGTACAAACTTCTATATCCTCTATCAATGAGCGAATGGCGATGGAGGCTGCTGATATAAGGAGGGAAGTTGAAGAGGTCAAGAGTGGAGTTTCTGAGGTCAGAGCAGAAGTAGCTGAGGTCAAAGTAGACGTCTGTGAGGTGAAAACCAACATGGACGTGCTAAAAGAAGATGTTGCTGAATCCCAAAAGCAAGTAGAGCAAAAGGTCAACTCTTTCTCAACCACTATTTTTGCTGCAATCAAAGAGGGGGAAGAGAGGATGCTTGCTGAAGCAGAGCAGAGGAAAAAGGAGGAAGAAGCTTTGGCTGCTGCTGCTGAAGAGCGTAGACTTGCTCTGAAGGAGTTGAAAAAGCAAGAGATGGAGCTGAAGATCAAAATTCTAGAGATGGAAAATGTAAAGATTGCTAAGAAGTTGGAGAGGGAAGCAGCAGAGCGAGAAGCTAGCTAAGCATACTTGGAGAAATTTGTGCAGATGGCCGTTGGCAAATTTGATGAGTATGACAAAGGAAAGAAGCCTGCTCCTGACTCTTGAGTTCTAATTTCTTATCTTAGCAAATCTTTTGTAACTTTTCTTTTGATCTTCTCTGATTTCATCTGTACTTGTAATGATCACTCAAATGAATGAAAATCGGATCAGACTTAGACAATTTCTCATTGTTCACTTCTGGTTTTTTGCTGTGTGTCTTAGTTGATATACACTTTCTGTGTATTCAACCAAAATGCATGTGGATGCTGAGATTAAGTATTTTGTGATTGGTTAAGTAAAATGCTTGCTGACTTAATTGGATGCTAGAGTTCTTAGCATATTCCGAAATAGCATTTTTACTTATGATTTTAAATTGAGAAATATTTCCCAGCATTTATTGAGGGGGAATTTTATTAAAACTAATCCTATTAGAACTAAGTTGGATAAACTCTGAGTTAGACTACTAGAATAGCTTTGGTACTTATAATTTTTTGTTAACTCAGAAATTTTTCCTCTTAGATTTAGACAGCGATAGTAAGCTTTGATCGCACCAAAAAAGGGGAAATTGTTGGGAATTAATTGCGAATTCCTCCCTTAGGATCAATGTTGTAAAAGTTTTGTTGAATATAAGCTTATTTAGTTGGTCGATCATTGCTGAATTCTAGCATAGTCTAGCAACTCCAATGTAATGTCTTGTTTAGGAAAAATATCGAGTTTTAATAGATTAGGAAGTGCTTCAGAAGACTGCTTAAGGATTCAGCAGATGGAACGAAGAATATCAAGATTCAAGTAATTTCGGAATGTTAGAAGTATTCTCAGCAGATGGTAGCTTCTAAAGATATCAGCAGACGAGAATGACTCCTAGAGACATTAGCGGTCAAATACTAAGAAAAATGATTGCTAAGGCATTAGCAATCACATGCTGAAGGAAGAGACTGCTAAGGACATGTGGTCAGCAGTCGGAAGCAAGTGATAGCAGAATGCTGAAGGTGTCAGCATTCGCTAGCACTCTAGCAGATTGCTAAGCATTAGCAATCAGCAGATAAAGACTTCAGTGCTAAAGACGCATCTGCTGAAGGAGTCAGCAGATTGAAGAGCAGATTGCTAGTAGAAGCCTAGCAATCAAAAGGCTTAGCAGAGTACTCCCAGCATTTTCTGATAGAATGCCTAGCAGGAGATACTTAGCCGATACTCGCGAAAAGACGCCCGTTCTGACATAAAGTACAACCAAGGATGAAAGCCTTACCCGAAGTAGGTAAAAAGGCACTGTACACGCCGGAAAGGACAAAAAAGCAAGTTACTCTCTTGGACGAAGGAGCCGTTGTGTCTAACGGGCATGGAGATTGAAAGTTTGAATCTCTAGGTGTAAAAGACAAGTCCAAACAGAGAGAACACAACTACTCAAACTACTGCTCAATCAAACACTCAAACAAGAGATTCATTCGACAAACAAAAGCTAACTGTCAAAAAGAGAGTAGTCATAACGTTGAGAGTTCACATCTGAGAATATTAAAAGCTCTCAACAACCGCTGTAGTGTCCCCATTCAATATCTGACACTACATTGAAGAGATTCCTTGACTTAGCTCAAGAATCTTCAATCATTGGGATACCTTCCAAATCTGGAAGCATCCAGCAGTCATTTTTGGAAAGAATTGACTCCGACGGGCTTTTGCCGCAAACCAGATAGAGTTTGGAGAAAACTATAAAATCTCCATTCCAGCGAAGGACAAGTTTTACGAAGGTGCACCCTTGACTTGGCTAGAGCTGCTGCTGCTAAGAGATCGGAGGATCGGAGGATATCTTTGTAGTGGCTAGGTCGAAAGCTCACTACCTACTACAAGTGAACGACAATTCCTTGTACTCTATATATCTTTTTAGTAGAATTCTTAGCAATATTGCTGAGGAGTGGACGTACATCTATTGAATCAAACCACTATAAATATTGCGTGTTCTTTACTATTTTATTGGGTTCTGTTAATTGATTTAAAACCTAACAACTCAAGTTGTTAGAGTATATTTGAAGAAAACCCTAAGTACGGTTATGAGCTTAAACATTTAACAAGAACTTAAGTGCAAGATAATATTTAATCTTCCACTGCATTTGTGTGTGCTTGTTGTTAGATACTAACCACGATGACTCTGATCAGGGACAAACAACATAGATGACGAATCAGCTGCTAATCTTGAGAAAAGACAAATGAAAGAAGCCGTAAAGGAATCCAGAAGATTGCAGACTCCTGCGCAAGGAGAAAGGAGTTCTGACGTGATACCAATTCAGCCCGCCACCAATCCAGGGGAATCGTGAGGGCTGAAGAAAATTCTGAAAGATGTTTGATACAGACTGCTATGGAAGATGGAAACAGTTATGTTGCTGAGAAAGAGAATAAGAAGGAACAACTTGCTATGCAAGGAGAAAGTCGGGTTGTTACAATTATGGCAGAAGCCGATCTGGTGACAGAGTCAGTCTAGGTCCCAACTGAAGGGATTCATGAACTGAATCACGAAGTTCTTTGCCTGGATCGTTAATTGGAATATCAAAAATAAATTGCTATGCCTATGATTATTCCTAGCATGCTCCTATTGATTATGCATAAAGAAGGTTTATGCGGAATACCTGGATTGCAAAACCCTGAAGAACGAGTTTGCGGAGATTCCTCTTGATCTTTTTCCCACGCACAAAGATTTAATTCCAAACAGATTGAGGAAATAAATTTATGAAAATTAGTATGTAATTTTCGAAAATAAGAAGGAGAGAGAAGAAAGAAGATAATCCTCCTGATCTGATCTTCTGATCTATATCCCAACTCAATCTGAATATCTGGTGAAGATTCCCTTGAGATTTCTTGCCCGGTTGAGAAGCAGAATTTCCTCCTTGTTTCTCAGATCTAGTCGATCACCACAGCTCCCAAATTCTGGTTTGCAACTTATGATCTTGTGGTGTGTTGAGATCTGAGGAACTGAGGCCTATTTATAGAAAAATACTGGACTTCTATTGGGCTTGAGTTTCATGGGCCAGACCAGGGACCAGAATGCAAATAGCAAATAAGGCCTATCAATTAATTAATTCCCATATTCAACCCAGAATATAATTAATTAATTAATATTGATTCATTCCACTACAAAATCAATATTGTCCTACCTATTTGCTACCACGTTTTGAGGTACGGGTTGCATGGGTTCGGTATATCCCCACATTTAAGGTTACAGACATTCGTTAATTACCTAGTTCCAGTACCAGACAGTCATACAAAAACTGCTATTACCCAAGATACATATTCAACCCAGAATATAATTAATTAATTAATATTGATTCATTCCACCACAGAATCAATATTGTCCTACCTATTTGCTACAACATTTTGAGGTACGGGTTGCATGGGCTCGGTATATCCCCACATTTAAGGTTACAGACATTCGTTAATTACCTAGTTCCAGTACCAGACAGTCATACACAAACTGCTATTACCCAAGATTCAGATATACAAGCTCAACCAGAGCCTTTCGCTGCAACTCAAAGTAATACACAATCTGCATATACTTTTGTACCTTCATACAGGCTTAGGATCTCATCAAGCCATAGAGATCTAGATTCTTTTAATGTCAGATAAAAGAATCGATCTCGACTTAGGTCTTTATCAATGTGTGCCCCACACCAGCATACCAAGCCATCCAAGATAAGATGCTTATTACTTCGTATGCTGCAGCCTACACCGACAGTTTATCCTGGAACAGTCTCAGCTGTGATAACCATTTATATCTCACTAGGTCAAACAATCCATACGATCTTTCGTGATCTACTACACACTGTATGATCTCCCTATCGACGAGATAAGAGGATAATTGTGTTTGCGACACATGTTTGTTAATTCAGACAGGAGATGAACATACATCATTTATGATTCCCAGTATATTAACCAATCGACATTGTACATAATATACCAATCATAATGCTTTCAGTATATAAATCCATCAATCTCCCACTTATACTCAAAGCATTATACAGGTGCTTTCCAGAGTATAACACTGCTAAACTAATCTAGCTATTACATCAGTCATTCTACGTGGCTGGCTTTGCCCTCAGCCCAAGGTTACGTACATGCATCTCGTAGACCTTCTGAGGCAGAGCTTTTGTGAATGGATCCGCTAGATTATCTTTTGTATCAATCTTCTCTACTAGCACATCACCCCTTGCTACGATTTCTCGTATAATATGGTACTGCCTTTCAATGTGTTTTGTTGCTCTGTGAGTTCGTGGTTCCTTTGAATTAGCCACAGCTCCCGAATTATCACAATATACCGTGATGGTCTTGGGCAGCTTAGGAAGCTTCAGAAGTTGCCACATATTCTGCTTCCATGGTGGAGTCAGCAATGCACTTCTGCTATGCACTCCTCCATGATATGACCCCACCTCCCAATGTAAACATATAGCAAGAGGTGGACTTCTTTTCGTCTTGGTCTGCCTGGAAATCCGAATTAGTATAACCCACAGGGCACAACTCCTCACACTGATAGACGAGACAATAGTCTCTAGTCCTTTTAAAGTATTTGAGTATGTGCTTTACCGCGGTCCAATGCGCCTGTCCAGGGTTAGACTGGTATCTCGCTACCATGCCTACAGCAAAGCAGATATCTAACCTCGTACATAGCATTGCATACATGAGGCTCCCCACGACCGATGCATACGGCACGTTCCTCTTCTCATCTTTCTCCTTTTGTGTCACCGGACACTGATCATTGGAAAGATGAATGCCATGTCTGAAGGGTAACCGACCTTTCTTGGCAGTTTGCAAGCTGAAACGAGCAATCACAGTATCCACATATGATCCTTGAGACAAGGTCAGCATCCTCTTATTGCGCTCCCGCAATACTTTTACCCCTAGGATGAATCCTGCCTCCCCAAGGTCCTTCATATGAAACTGTTCGGATATCCACCCCTTTATGCCCGACAATACTTCCACATTGTCACCAAATAGGAGAATATCATCTACATAAAGTGCAAGGAACACCGCGCTTCCGCTGACACATAGACGGTACACGCAACTCTCGTTTGAACATTGTGAAAATCCATAGGATTTAATCACTTCATAAAAACACAGATTCCATGACCTTGAAGCTTGTTTAAGTCCATACAGTGACTTCCTTAGCTTCCAGACCAAATGTTCTTCGCCCTTCCGCACATAACCTTCTGGCTGTTGCATATAGATGTCCCTACCTTCTTCAAGGTACCCGTTCAAAAACGCAGTTTTGACATCCATCTGCCAGATCTCTAGGTCCTTATGTGCTGCTATGGCTAGGAGTATACGAATGGACTTAAGCATGGCTACTGGTGAGAAGGTGTCGTCATAGTCCACACCTTCTTTCTGACTATAACCCTTCGCCACCAGCCTTGCTTTAAAAGCTGTAATTTCACCATTCACTCCTTTCTTTCTTTTGTATACCCATTTGCACCCTATGGCTCAATAGCCATCTGGCAAATCCGTTTTTTGGTTCCATAGCCGTAATGGATTCTATTTCCGAATCCATGGCGATTAGCCATTTGTTTGCATCTTTATCAGATACTGCCTCATCATATGTCCAGGGATCGGTATCATCCAGTCTGTTTTCCGAAATCAAGTCAGAGGACTCTCCCACGAACATATACCTCTCGGGTTGGTGGACAACCCTCCCACTGCGACGAGACATCTAAACCGTGTCAGTAGTTGGCACAGTACCCGTTGGTCCCATACCTTGCATTAGTGGCAGTGTTGTAATAGCCTCACCCGTTATAGGTGGATTTACCACTACACTGGGCTTTCCTGATGGAATTGCTTCCTTATCCTCAAGCTCGTGAAGGATAATTTCACTTTTGGATCTGTGGTTTCTTACATATTTGTCCTCCAAGAATCTTGCATTGGTACAGACAACCACTTTCTGATTCTCTGGACAATAAAAGTAACCACCTTTCGTTTGCCTGGGATATCCTACAAACAGCATCAACTTACACCTACTTTCTAACTTATCAGGTTCCTTTGTCAGCACATATGCTGGACAACCCCAAACCCTCACTCTGTTCAAACTTGGCTTTCGTCCATACCAGAGTTCCAGAGGCGTTTTAGGAACTGATTTAGAAGGTACCAAGTTAAGCAAGTAGGCCGCTGTCTCCAAGGCATATCCCCAAAACAAAATCGGCAAGCTTGCATAACTCATCATTGACCTGACCATTTCCAAGAGAGTTCTATTTCTTCTTTCCGCTACACCATTTTGTTGAGGGGGTCCCGGTGCAGTCCACTGGGATGTAATCCCATTGTCTGACAAGTACTGCAAGAACTCGTTACTGAGGTATTCTCCACCACGATCTCATCGTAGTGTCTTGATAGTCTTACCTAGCTTCTTTTCTACCTCAGTCCTAAACTCTTTGAATTTCTCAAAGCATTCAGACGTGTGGTGAAGCAAATAGACATATCCGAATCTTGAGTAATCATCAATGAATGTGGCGAAGTACTCATAACCTCCACAAGATTGCGTGGACATTGGTCCACATAAGTCAGAGTGGATCAAATCCAACACATCCTCTACTCGAGACTGACTTGCCTTAAAAGGCCTGGTCGTCATCTTTCCCTCTATACAGGATTCACAGATTTGATGCGGTACCACTTTAAAAGAATCCAAGAGCCCATCGCATGCTAATCTTTTAATCCTCTTTAGATTGATGTGACCTAGTCTCAAGTGCCAAAGATATGTTTGATCCTCATTAGAAGAAAACTTTCTCTTTAAATGGTTATTATTATTGGATGAGTTTGCAACATTCACGGAAGATTTATGCATACAATCAATGATATAGAGAGAGTCAATCAGTTTGCCACGACAGATAACACCATTATTACCAATGATAGAAACTCCACTATCAAAAATAACTGAATATCCATCACTAAATAACTTGAAAACTGAAATTAAGTTCCGCCGAAAAACCGGCACATATAAAACATCTCTCAAAATCAAAACATTGTTTTCAAAGCATAAAGTAAAATCTCCAATGGCTACTGCTGAGACTCGCTCTCCGCTGCCCATTGAGATGGTAATCTCGTCATGCATCAGCTGCCTTGTCGGCCTGAACCCCCACAAAGTATAAAAAACATGATCGGTAGCTCCAGTATCCACTACCCGAGAATAGGTAGAAATTGATGCTAAACATGTTTACGTTATAAATTCACATGACATACCTTGTCTACCCGTGCTAGGCACTAGACAATTTACTTCATTTCGCTTGCGTTTGCATGGCCTGGTGATAACTTCTGCCTCATCTACTTCATCTAACTTTTTAAGCATTTCTTTTGCTTCAGCAACTGCCTTGTAAAAAAACTGACAAAGTTGGAGCAAACTCAAATGCTATCATGTCAGATTCCTCTCGCAACAGGGCCCTGAGTAACTCATGAAGAGGAAACTCGCGCCTGGCACCGAGAGATTTGATGAAATTACCATAAGAATCAGATAGAGAGTGCAGGACAATGTTTATTTCTGCCCGCTTATTGATTTGTCCACCTCTCTTTCTGTACTTTCTCATGATTCTCATCATACTGATGAAGTGCAGAACCAACGAACTCCCCTAAGTCATTTTCTTGCAAATCAGGTCCTTCACAAGATCATAACTGATAGTTCGTCTCACCTTCCCATATACTTTCACAAGGTCCCTCCATATCTCAACAACAGTCCGGTATTTCTTGTACTTGAGCCTTAATTCTCTAGACAGATTGTTCATGATGAAAAAGTAGGCAAAATCATCAGAAGCTTTCCATGTGTAATAGAATTCTCGCTCATAACCAGTACAGTTCCAATACTGAGGAGAGAGTGGGTCCATGTAAAGTAAATAGGCATGTTTTGCAGTACAGATTATTTCCATAAAGCAAAACTTCCATTCAGGAAAATTGGGACCGGTTAAAGGGTTTTATGTTAAGAGGTTAACAATATGAATAGACATGTCTGAAAATAATAAATTAAAGCAGAAATTTAAACATAGTCGCAAACAATTGAAACAATTAAATATTGAAACCTTATGATAAAACAATATTAATGTTTCCTCCAATTTGCCTAAGTATTACTATTGCAAGCCACACATGTAGACGTTTACAACAAAACACTTAACCAGACTGCATCTTTCAATTCCAATCCTTTAATTCCAATCTATGCCCGGGTTCCTTAGACAAATGGAATTACTAATTGGAAACTAACTTAAGACCATATTATCCTACTGAGCAGGGACATCACAAATGAGTTATACTCTAGATAACATCTAAGCTAGCTTACCACCAAAGCCAACCCTCCCATATAAGGATCTACCAGAACACACTTGATCCCTATAATAAGGCTGTCTCATTTAATTCAATCCCTAGAGAACTTATGAAAATTCAATACGCAAGCTACACATGTAGACATTTACGCATGAACTCCCACTTTTCACATGAAATAAATGTTTGTTTTAAGAAATCCTATCTATTAGAACTTATGAATAATAAATTAAGTAAGCTACACATGTAGACGTTTACCTAATAAATTACCCACTTCCAATAAATGATCGCTTTGTAGAGGTCTTACTAAATTATGAGCTTAGTAATTTTTAATTCATAAGGTTCAATTGCAGAGATTATTTTATGTAGCCATAATTATAACACTGCTAAAATTCTATCATGCATAGCATGAACCCCAAATTTATAGTTATAATTAATTACACAAAATAAATCACATAGCATGCTTTAAAGCTGTAAATAAAAGCAGTAAATGTGCTCCTATTATCTACAACATGCTTATATGCTGCGCAATTAATATAAACACATATATCATGCGAAGACAGATAATAAAACAAATAAAAAATGTCCTCGTGGCCCCATGATAAAAAAAAAATAATTCTAACTATTACACGTTGGAATTATTTTTTCAGATCTTCGACTAGGCTCCCACTACTTGGACTGTGATCTGACTTTATTTTCTGAATTTGGGCCTCCAAGATTTGATTTATCATAAAATTGGACAATTGGGTCAGTCAACCAAATCGCAGGCCTAGGCACACATTGCATACCCAATAGCCCGCGAGAACTCGGCCCGACGAGCCACCACTGGCGAACCACCGCCACCGGTGACTCGCCACCGCCGCGGGGGCTCCCGGCATCACGCAGCAGCCATGCACGTACGTGCATGGTTGCAGCACGCAATTCCGCCTCATCCGGCCATTGCCCATTTTGCAAACCCTAGGGTTTGCTGCACCTCCGGTTCGTGCGTTGAGCCTTCCGCAGCCAACTCCAGCCCGCGACCCCTGCTGTCACCACCGCCCTGCCATCGCCGTCCAAGGGGGGAGAACACCGCCGACGATAGTATTGTCTCACTCGTGTCTTGAGTTATGGTATGTATGGGGTTGATTGGTGAATTAGTGATAAGATATGATAAATTAGTGGTGAAAAGATGTGTGAAAAAAAGAAGCTTTAAGAAATAATTAGAATTCTCATAAGCTCTCTAAAAAGAAAAGAATACAAAATTATCGAAAAGAGCATAAGAGATTCAAAATGAGCTATATAAATATATATATATATATTTATATATATATTTTTGAGTTTGTTGATGTATATGAGGAGAAAAGGTGGATGATTATAG
>JAPKLW010000105.1:853507-971097 GCA_026898455.1 Plectranthus barbatus | reverse complement strand
CTATAAGACTTTGCCATAGTATCTCGGTATTCTAGCGGGCGAAGCGGGGAAGGACCTGGATTTGACAAATTTTATTCTTGTGTAGTTAGAGGTTTAATTTGATTGAACTTTTAGCCGCATCAATCTACTGCTAGTTATCTGTAGCAAGTGACTAGCGAACATAAGAGTCGGTTGCTCAACTTCATAGGAATTAAAACTTGTTTACATCAATGATTAACCTAATTGGATTAAATCTACGTTTATTTCAACATCCTATCTACCTCATTTGAGTATTTTCTTGTCTTGGTTTACCAAGGTGTGGAGAGAATTGTTTGAATGTTGTTTGTTGGTTTAATTCATTGTTTGTTATTGTAGGATTCGAGTCTACGGCCAACAACGTGAGTTGTTATTTAATTCGCAGGATCGTTCTTAGGGTATCAAAAATAAATTCGATTAAATAAACCATGCGAATCCTATGCATGCTCCTACAAACTTAATTGTATAGGATGGATTAAGAGAAATACCTTTCTTCAATCGTTTGATCTACAGATCTAGATCGGAGAATTAACGATGAAGTTAGATCTGAAGCGGAATGGAACTCCTTCTTGTGTTCCTACAGATCTGATCTTCTGATCTGTTCCCTTGCTCCTTGGAAATCTGGTGAGGATTATCCACCAAGTTGAATCAGAAAGTCGGAGGATTCGATCAGAAAAATCCCTCCTTCTGATCGCCCAAAAACTCTCTCTCTCTCTCTCAATATTCGAATAGAATATTAGTTGTATACTGTGGTGGCTACCATCTGATCTGAGAGGGAGAGACTATTTATAGTGTTAGGGTTTTGAGAAACCCTAACCCTAATTGGGCTTGAGCAGTGTGTGGGCCAGACCAGGGATCAAATGCAAATAATAAAGTGGGCCCTCTTTATTAATTAATTCTTCCTTGTTCAACCCAGAACATAATTAATTAATAAAACATTGTTTTAACCTTCACCACGGTAACAATGTTGACTCGCCCCTTTATTACCACGTTATTAGGAACGGGTTGCATTAAACTAACATGATCCACATATTTAAGGTTTTAGACATTCATTAATTAATTTGGTTTATGACAATTAACCACAATTAATTAATATCTTATTTCCTGACTAGTACCACTCACTCCTTTTCTCTTATGCTTGAACAAATCATTCAGCCTGCAGGACTTAGCATAAAGAACCTTGTGAGCTCATCAGGGAATGTCACCATCCTGAAACGGATATGCTTACCTATACATCCAGCCTAAGCAGACCCCACACAAATTGCCAACACCCAAAGTGCAGGTATAAGAGTACATGTAAGACTCGCCACCATAGCATATCAAAGTGTGGTCAATCCGTGTGTGCCCCTTATCCTTCAGTAAGGTTTAAGATCATAGGAAGTATGTTAGGGATCTGGCTCATTCATATGTCAATGAGAATGGCACATCCCACTGTTGATCCCATCAATACATAAACATGTACCGACACATCAAGTAGCTAGGATAAGCCCACTTATAAACCGATGTGCCGCAGCTTAGACCGACAGCCTATCCAGGGACCGTCTCAACTGTGATACTGTTTATATCTCGCTAGGTCAAATGAACCATATGATCCTCTGTGATCTCCTACACACCATATGGTCATCCTTATCTACGAGATAAAAGGATATTATAGTTCGTTATATGTTCACATTTATCAGATAGCGAGAATTGTTGATGTAACACATAAATGAAGGCCAGTATACAAACACTTAATCATTTATGCTTTCTGTATACAATCCCAACAGTTATATGTTGTTAGCATAGTTTTAAATTGATTGCCTAGTTGATATAAATCACTCAACGACTTTATTTTTACCTAGCTATTAGACTTTGCTATAGTATCCCGGTAATCTAGCGGGCGAAGGGAAGAAGGACTTGGATTTGACAAATTTTATTCTTGAGTGGCTAAGAGTTTAATTTTTATTGAACTTTTAGATGCATCAAGTTTTTGGTGCCGTTGTCGGGGACTTCATTTAGTAGGTTGCTAGATATTGGGGGAAAAGTGAAGCTTGTAGGCTAGGTGTTTTTGTTTTTGTTGTGTGAATAATTTGTTGTTTGTTTTTGTATTTGTTGGTACTTTGAGTTTGTTGGATTATTGTAGGTGTCAAATGGAGAATCATCGAGGAACTCACTCGGAGAGGCTTAACAATCTCCAAAGGGAATTGGATGAGATGAGAGAAAAGATGTTGGATAGACAACGACCGAGGAGGCCAATCCAGTTGGTATTTGAAGAGAGCTACCCATGGATGGAAGAGATGAGACATGATCGGAAGGTGAAGCCGAATTTGGGATATGAAGAAGAGGAGTGTAGTAATGAAAGATATGGAGATAAATGGGGGAATTGTGACCTCCGGAACAACATGAACTATCCCCCATCTAAAGGCTACTCTTCATGTAGACGTGTTGAGAACCATACTTGGAATCCATCCATAACAAGAGTTCATTGTGATGAATGGGGTAGCCGTGATCATGAAAGAGTTAGAGAAGCGAGATCATCTCGGGAAGCTTTAGAGAGGAAACCGGATAAGCTCGAGGAAAGGCTTTTGGAGTTAAGAATGCAACTATTCGATATCTTGAAGAAGGTGAGTGAGGAACCTCGAGTGGAAGAATATGAAGTTTTGGAAGATGAATGTGAGAATGATGTAATGGTGCTTAAGGAAGTAAGATTTCAAGATATGGAAATAGTGGAGGTTCAAGAAAAGGAACCAACTAAGGAAAGAGAAGCCTTACTCAACAAAGATGAAGAGGATGAAGGCACCAAGGAGGAGTTGCAAGTCGTTGAAGACGAGAAGAATGGTGAGATTAAGAAACCTTCAATTGAGGAGATGCAAGACGTTCCGACCTTGGTAAAACTTTATGAAGAGAAAAATGAGGTGGAAATTTTAGTTGAAAGTCCATGTGGCGATGTGGCACCTACATTTCCTTCAAGATTGATAGACAAGGTGGAAAAAGAGGTGATCCTAGGAGACAAAGTGTATGAATTGGATGATTTGATCGGAAAAGGAGGTGATGAGAAGTTGAAGATTGAACCAAATGGGGGACAAGTTGAGACTTATATACTTTGGATTCAATTGGATGATGCCTTAGAGATCAAATCAAAGAAGGAATCACCACCTTTCATAGTCGAGTTTTTCAAGACATGTAACCCTCCTTGGAGAGATGAAAGGGGTAAAAGAAAGAGCGCCTTGGACAAGTTGTTTCCAAAATGAATCTCTACCCAACCCAAGATCAGGTCTACTGCTTCTACGCCTGCGTATTATCATGCGCTACTAAAGGGAAAGACTCCGCCTTAAGAGACAGGCTTCTCTTAGGTCTACGTCCTAAAGGTTGGGTGGTCTATAAGATATAAGATCACTATCACTCGAAAGTGTTCAGAAAAGCAGCTGTTAATTGAGCGGGGAGCTGGGACTACGCCTGTTCCGAGTAAATGCCAATTAAGGAAGAAAGGTGTATTAAAAACCCACACGATTTTTGATAATGGATGATGTGGTAAGGTCGTCTAGCTACCGACGTTAAGGAAATGCTTGTTGGGAGGCAATCCAACCAATTTTATTGCTTTTGTTTAATTGCTTTTAGTTGCTTTGATTTTGAATAAATGTCTGGTTTGATTGGTTTTGTGTTTGTAGGAGGAACTACAAGATCGAGAGGAGTGACGATGCACCGTCCTCCATTTTTGCAAACTTAGTCTAACTTGACTAAGTTTGGGGGGATGTGCCGGTAGCCGGTGCCTCGGTTTAATCTTCTCCATCTCCTATCCTTTATCTTGCAATTAGTTTAGGTTGTTGGATATTGTCCCTTTATTGGATTTGATTCGATTTGGTTGTACCAATATTGATATTCTACCTTGGATGAATGTTGTGGACTATGCTCATCTTGATGATATGTATGGATATTTTCATGGGTTTAAGTTTGTTGAACATTAGTTTTGATGGTATGTTTGGTGGAGCTAGTGGGAAAATGATTTATTTGTATAGATTTTTGGATAGTGGAATGATGGTGGAAAGAGGTTTTGGAAATGAATATGGTTGAGGATTGTTTGATTGTGATTGTGGATGGAATTATTAATGAGTTGATATGATTGACTACTTCCTATTATGCATGGTTTGTGGTTTGGATTATTGGTTTGGTTTGAATGGTGGAACTATTGGATATGATCTTATCATTGTTGATATTTGGTTTGTGGATAGTTTGGTGGATATGAGAGCTTTATTGGTTAGTTTTATGCTCAAGTGTTTGGTGGTGTTTGTGTTGATCTAGTAGGTACAAATAAGGTCTTGGAGAGTGGTTTGATTGTGTGTGCCGATGGGTAACGCTTTCTATCGTTCCTTCTACCAATTAGATTCATTACATTGTATTATGGCATGTAGATTGTGGTTAGGATGTTGTGTGCTTGTGTGTGAGTGATGAACCTGAACTAGACTTGAGGTTTGAATCATGATTTACTTGGTGAACTTGGATGTTTATCTCAACCAATGATAGGGCGGAATCTAGTTGTCGAAGCATGTCTTAAGTTTAACTTTTGAATTGCCGAGTTTTGTGTGTGGTTAATGCATAGGACTTGACAAAAAGCTGTGAGGTTTGAGCCATGATATTGTCATATCTTTACTGTTTGTGAGTGGCAAGATTGAGAGTACGAGATCTAGAACTTGCATCCGTTCTCTATCTATTGGCATGAGTGTGTAACTAGAAAATGATCTTAGGCCATCGATTCTTAGTCCTACCTTTCACACCAGGAGTATAAGGTGGTTGTTATCATAATTTTGCCTTTCATATCTTTGACCCCCGTGATTGAGCTTTATTGGTGAATTTTCTTTGATATGATTCGGACCATATTTGGGGGGAAAGAGTGTATGAGGGTGAATACGGTGATGAGAGTTGGGTTGGTAATTGATTGAATTTGTATTGATGGGAAATGTTGAGGCATGAAAGTGTAAGGTTTGAGTCTACGATGGGCAATATTAATTGCCATTAAATAAACACTTGCCAAGGATCGTTCTTAGGATACCAGGAATAAATTACAATTAAATGAACCATGCGAAAGCCTATGCATGCTCCTACAAAATAAATTGCATAGGATGGATATAGAATTATACCTTGTTTCACCGTTTGATCCACAGGACAGATCGGAGAATGATAACGGTGAAAACTTATTCAAATCTGAAGCGGAATATGGAACTTTTGAATCTCTTCTCTTGTTCCTACAGATCTGATCTTCTGATCTGTATCCCTTGCTCCTTGGAAATCTGGTGAGGATTATTCTACCAAGTTAGATCCGAGCTCCGGAGAAGTCGATCAATCTCCTCCCTCGTAGATCCAGCCGTCGCCCCTCTCTCTCTGTCTGTTCTGAAACCCTAGTTTCTGAACTGACGGCTACTGAAAAGTGTGCACACCAAAATTGTGTTGATCCAATAGAGAGGGGGTATTTATAGTGTTAGGGTTTATGAAACCCTAACCCTAATGGGCTGAGAGCAGTTAATGGGCCAGACCAGGGATCAGATGCAAATAATAAAGTGGGCCCTCTTTTATTAATTAATTCTCTCATGTCCAACCCAGAACATTTAATTAATTAATAAAGTATTGTTTTAACCTTCACCACGGTAACAATACTGACTCGCCCCTTTATTACCACGTTATTAGGAACGGGTTGCACCAAACTAACTTGATCCACATATTTAAGGTTTCAGACATTCATTAATTAATTTGGCTTATGACAATCAGCCACAATTAATTAATTTCTTATTTCCTGAATAACACCACTCACCTTTTATCACTTATGCCTGAATTAAATAATTCAACCTGCAGGGTTTAGCATAATGAACCTTTGCGAGCTCATCAGGGAATGTCACCATCCTGAACGGATATGTTACCATACATCCAGACTAAGCAGAACCCACACAAATTGCCAACACCCAAAATACGGGCATAAGGGTACATGTAAGACCCGCCACCATGGTAAATCAAAGTGCGGTCAATCTGTGTGTGCCCCTTATCCTTCAGTACGATTTAAGATCACAGAGAGTATGTTAGGGATCTGGCTCGTTCATATGTCAATGAGAACGGCGCATCCCACTGTTGATCCCATCAATACATAAATATGTACCGACACATCAAGTAGCCAGGATAAGCCCACTTATGAACTGATGTGCCGCAGCTTAAACCAACAGCCTATCCAGGGACCGTCTCAGCTGTGATACTGTTTATATCTCGCTAGGTCAAACGAGCCATATGATCCTGCTGTGGTCACACCACATGGCCATCCCTATCGGCGAGATAATAGGATATTATAGTTCGTCGTATGATTGTTCTATCAGACAGCGAGCATTGTTGCGGATACATACATGAATACCAGTGTACGAAACACTTAATCATATATGCTTTCAGTATACAATCCCAACAGAAAGATATGAAATAAAGGATTGGTTTGAATCCTAAAAAATGTGGCACCAACAAAATTTTTGGTGCAAGTGTTTGAAAAAGAAAAAAAAAGGGCACCAATTAATAAATGATGGTGCAATTGAACATTATGAAAAAGAAAAGAAAAGAGAAAAGAAAAAAGAAAAAAAAAGTGTGATGTGAAATGAAAAAGCCTCGAGGTTTGTAGTGGTTCGAAAAGAACAAGTTTGGGGGTTTTGGGAAATTGAGAAATTTAGTCACTTTGGCCCAAAACCACCCACCTTTTAGTTAGCCACGTTACAACCCGTGAAAAGACCTTTTTGATTCTAGAAACTAACTCGTTGTAGTATAGTGGGGAGAATGGATGCAAGCCTATGAGAATCGAGCTCGATATCTTGTGATTGAGTGAATCTCATCGTCCCTTAACACGTGAGGGAGTGCTTTTATTTCTTGTATCCATTTTTGATGAGTGGTTCATGTCCTTAGCATTAACCTTGTTACAAAGTTAGGTGATAATCTCGTTTTACTTGAACATGCTAAGATAACTTTGATGAGCTATGAGGTATTGCATGAGGTAGATTAATAGCTTTACTTTGTTTTGATTGAGGACAATCAAAGGTTCAAGTTGATGGGTTTTGTATACTGAAAGCATTTATTACAATGTGTATACAACGGTTTATTTCTCCTATCTGTTAACAATCGTACATGTATGAACAATGGTATCCTCTTGTCTCACCGATAGGGACGATCATACGGCGTGTTGTAGATCGCAGAAGACAGTATGATCACTTGACCTAGTGAGACATAAACATGATCACAGCCGAGACAGCGTATGAGGATACGTCTGTCCGGATGGCTGCGGCATTGTCGGAATAAGTAGTCTGTCTTGGTTACTTGACATGCTGGTACGCAGAGGTGGCGTATTGATGGACCACAGTGAGATATATTCGTCTGTCTGACATCAGCGAATAAAAGATCTCGTTATATTGATTGAGTCCAAACCCTAACGAAGGTTCAGGGGTTTGCACGGGTTGACTGTTGCTTTGACATGCCATGGTGGAGAGCCAACACAGCGCGCTTGTATATCCTCTTGTTGGGTAACAGCAGTTCGTGTAGTACCGCCTGAGACTGAACTTAGGTGACCATATCTGAGTAATAGAATGGGGACATTCCCTGAGGAGCTCAATAACATTCATCGTGCCAAAGTCCTGCAGGCTGATTAAGTTCAGGCACGAGTGATAAGGTTTGAGTGGTACTACTCAGGAATAATAAGATATTAATTAATTGTAGTTAGAGCTTGTCAGAGGCTCCGATTAATTAATGGATGTCCGGTAACCTTAAATATGGGGATTCTCAATTAATGCAACTCGTTCTCACAACGTGGTAATAAAGGGGTAGGTCAGTATTAATTCTGTGGTGAAAAAGAATTAATATTAATTAATTAATTGTGTCCTGGGTTGTGGACATGGGAATTAATTAATTTATAGGCCCACTTTATTATTTGCATTAGGTCCCAGGTCTGGCCCAACAAGTGTGCTGAATTGAGCCCAAAATGGCCCATTAGGGTTTTCAAACCCTAGGTCTATAAATAGACAACTCTCTCTCATAAGTTGTAACACAGTTGAAACACAAACCCTAGAGAGAGAGCAGAGTGGGCGCCGTTTTTGGTTCAAAGGGAGGAGAACTTCGATTCTGGTCCTGCTCAAGCCACAGATCTACGGAGTCCTCACCAGTAGTAGATCTGAACAGCACCGGGACACAGATCTGAAGATCTAATCTGGAGAACAACAGATTTCTTCTTTCCCTTTCTTTATTTTCGATTTTCTCTAGAAATTAGTTTTCTAATTTCTGTTTCCGCAGAGAAATCGGATTGCGTGGTTGAATTGGATTTTGGAATTCAAACGCAAAAGATCGTTACAGACACTACGAATTTACGGTAATCTCTCAATCCACAAATTTGTATTAAATTCATAGGAGCATGCTAGGGTTTTGAGAATAATTAATTATGAGCAATATCCATAGATCGATCCGGTTCTGTTTGGTTTTGGTGATTCGGTTCACGAAAAAACCCTACAGAAGTTTGGGGGATTATGATATGTGTGTAAAATGACCTATTTTCGATGTGTGAGCGTGCATGTTTGTGGCCATTTTACTCTCATATCATATGATTTTGTTGTTCTTTTGTCTTGTTTTCGTATTTTCGTGTTTGAAATGTTGTAGGACGTGTTTTGGGCATAAAACAACACTTTTGGATGAGTTTTGGATGAAAATCGCCCGAGCTAGGAGTCAAAAGGAAGCAGGATAGACCGAGCGGTGCAGAAAGGGTGCACGGGGCATTTCAGAGACTCCGATCGGCCGAGCCAACTTGTCTCGGTCGAGCCAAGCCCTTCAGAGAGGTGGCTCGGTCGAACCACCCTTGGCTCAGCCGAGCCAAAGTGGGACTTTGGCGTTTTTCAGTTCTGTGCTCGCCCGGGCGAGCCAACTTTAGCTCGGGCGATCCGAGGCCCTGTTTGCTCATTATGAAAGGGGGAAAAACAGTTATTTTCATAACGAATTCATAAGTTTTGATAATTTTAAATGACCACCTCCTAAATTCTCTCTACGGTATCCATTTCCATCCCTTCCAAAAACCTTACCCAAGGTATCAAGGGGCTAATTCATCAATCCTTGGAGGAGAATTGAAGATCCAAGGTGGTAGATCAAGACCTAGAAAATCCAATTGGGGAAGATTTCCTTTTCTACTTATCAATTTTAATGAATGTATTTGATTTCAACTTTTTATTGTTACAATTGAGAGGTATGTTGCTTTATTTCATTTTGGATGTTGATTTGAACAAGGATGCATGAAGATTAGGTGATAATTGCTTGTTTACTTTCCTATGAAGGATTGATTTGCACTTGAGCTTGTTCTTGCCTATTAGATGTAGGTAATAGCCAATCTATAGGTAGTTGACGTGAACGTTGCAGCCAATACGCGGACGGAATCGTCGTGAAAAGTGCATAATCATATAGTTCTAGTTCTAATCCATGTGCGGGGCTAGGATTATAGGGCGATAATTGACGGTCAGTTGGGAGTGGCCTCGGATTTAATAACGTAGTTGTTTGCAACTTCTAGAGTCATCTACTGCTAGTTATCCGTAGCAAGTGACTAGCGAACATAAGAGTCGGTTGCTCAACTTCATAGGAATTAAAACTTGTTTACATCAATGATTAACCTAATTGGATTAAATCTACGTTTATTTCAACATCCTATCTACCTCATTTGAGTATTTGCTTGTCTTGGTTTACCAAGGTGTGGAGAGAATTGTTTGATTGTTGTTTGTTGGTTTAATTCATTGTTTGTTATATGTTGTTAGCATAGGTTTAAATTGATTGCCTAGTTGATAGAAATCACTCAACGACTTTATTTTTACCTAGCTATTAGACTTTGCTATAGTATCCTGATAATCTAGCGTGCGAAGGGAAGAAGGACCTGGATTTGACAAATTTTATTCTTGAGTAGCTAAGAGTTTAATTTTTATTGAACTTTTAGCTGCATCAGCAACCAGATCCAAAAGGCAAAGGAAGTATTTTGTTCAGAGATCCAAATGTTGAGCCAAGCAGTAGCAGTAGCTCTGATTCTGATGTTGCGCCTCACCGTGCTGAAGGTGTTGGCACTTCCGGTTTGTGTCTGCATTCTGAGCAAGACGCTAGCAGTGATGGAGTTGCAAGTGCTGAGAGACCAGCTGCTGAGCAAGTTGCTAGTAGCATTGGAAGTGTTGGTACTGAGGATGACCCTCACATTGCTAATATTGAGGAAGAGGCTCGTGCTGCTGCGGAAGGTGCTGAGATTCCAACCGCTGAGCCAGAGCAGACTCCAGTACATCCTGAGCAGGAGCCAGGCTTCGTCAACACTTACTTTTTTGAATCTTATTTAGACGGAGAGTCGGCTGATATCTTTAATGCCAAGACCTTAAAGAAGATCTCCACTGCATACAATGAGGAACTCCGAGTTCCATTCCTAGGACTCCCAGGTCCGAATTTAAACTCCAGAGAGTGGCGCAGATGTGTGCACCTGTCGATCCAGCAGAGGAGGTAAATTACGATCTCTTCCCCATGGTCTTTGAAATCAAAGATTTTGTGTTGGCTGTAGTTGAAAGAGATATCGCCAACGTTTTCTATACTGAGATCGATGAGACCACTCCTGAAGGGAAGATATTGGCGGATGAGTTCAGGCATTGGAGAAAGTTTAATTACATGATGTACCAGCTGAGCTTTGAGGAGAGATTGTTGGTGTTCACATTCAAAGGAGCCAACTTTTGGAGAATAGAAGAAGCATGGGTGAATGGTTGGATTGACCAGGTTGCTGGTGCCAAGCAATTTTTGGATAAACAAGTGTTTACCCGACTCCGAGCAATTAAGGCTCACAGGCTAATCTCCAAGACGCAGACCTTGCCTAACTCAACCTTTGTTCCAGATGGTATCATCGATGCTAGAATCGAGCTGTCAAAGCACCAAGCACGAGCAGCTGCTGAGCATAGGCGACGACAAGCAAAATATGAGAAACTTAAGAAGGAAAGTTTGATGGCCAGGATGGCTACTGAAGTAGCTGAGGAAGAAACCGCAGAGCTTGAAGATAGTGATCGCAGGATTGTCTCTTTTCTGGAAATTCATATTCTTGATACAATACAAGAAGAGACAGAGAGAGCCGTTGCGAATGATCAAATCTTGGAGGGAGCACAGAGAATAATGAATGAGGAAGCTCTATACTCTGCTGCTCAACGAAAACTTGTTCAAGCCAAGAAATTGGTTGAGGCTCAAGCTGAGGCCTGGATGCTAGAAGAAGAGGAGAAGCTAGCAGCAGAGACTGAGTACTTGCAAGCACTTGCCGATGAAGCAGAGGCTGTTGAACTTGCTGACGCAGAAGCAAAGGTCTGGTGGTTAGCTCAACGCATCCAAGGCATGGAAGCAGCCCAGCACTTATTTGAAGAAGAAGATATCTATCTGGCTGCTCATGGTGTAGCAGATGTTGTGATGGAGAAGGTTTCCACTGCTGGAAGCCAAGCACTTGTAATGACCTCAACTCCATCATTCCTTGTTACTTCCTTCCTGAATTCTATGGTACAATTTGTCGTACAATCTGCTGTGTCCACCATGTCTGAGAGAATGGCGGTGGAAGCATCGGATATAAGGAGAGAAATAGACGAGGTTCGATCTAAAGTCTCAGAAGTCAGAACCGAGGTTGTTGAGGTAAAATCCGACATTGCTGAGCATAAGGAAGAGACAGCTGCAAACTTCAAATCTTTTTCTACCACCTTTTTTGATGCGATCAAAGAGGGGGAAGAACAGAGGATTGCTGAGCAAGCAAGCTGAAAGATGAAGAAGTTGAGCTCGCAAGACAGGAAGAAGAGCGAAAGCTCAAAATAGAGGAGCTGAAGAGAAAGCAAATGGAGATCAAGATGGAACTGATGGAGAAAAGATTGGACAAAGAAACAAAGGAGAGGGAGGCTCGCCAAAATATATTGATAAATTCATGGCGCTGACAATAAGCAAACTGGATTCAATTGACAAGTCAAAGCCTGCTCCTGATGCATAAGTATAAGATTTCTCTCTAGTCTTGTACATTTTTTTTGGAATTTCTGATTGATTTCATTGTAATCTGAAACTTCTCAATCATATATGAAATCATCAGATTTGCGACAAAATCTCATTGTCCACTTCTGATTTTTCTTGTTTGTGCATTAGTTGATATACACTTTTCGTGTATTTAACAAATTTGAATGTGGATACTGTGTTTTTTTTGTTGGTTGCTAATTGGTTGGTGAATGTCTGCTGATCTTATGGATGACAGTGTTGGGAATTATTTTGTAACTCTCCCTTTAGGATTAAATTTGTACTAGGTTTTGTTTAATCAAAGCCTTAGCATTTGGTCGATCATTGCTAAATTCTAGCATAGTCTAACAACTCTAGTAATGTCCTGTATAGGCTATGTATTGAGTTGTAATAGATTATATTGCTAGAAGTATTCCTAGCAGATAAAGAATACTGCTAAAGGAACCGTTGTGTCTAACGGGTATGGAGATTCAAAGTTTGAATCTCCAGATATAAAAGACAAGTCCAGAAGTGAGAGACGACTACTGCTTCAATCACTCCCTACTCACGAACTCATATTTAAGAGATTCCTTTGATAAAAACAAAGTGAGAAAGTAGTCACGAGAGCATTAACGAGACAAGAAGAATATTTAAAGCTCTCAACCACCAAGTTTCCCCTACATTCAAGATCTGACACTCGAGTGGTTCATTGAATCCTTTTAAGGTTCAATCATTGGGATACCTTCCATCCAAGGATGTATCCATCAGTCATTTCTAACAAGATCTGACTCCGACGGGCATATTGCCAAAAATAGATAAGTTCAGGAGAGAACATTAAAACCTCCCATCATTATCAGCGAAAGACAAGTTTTACGAAGGTGCCGCCCTTGACTTGGCTGGAGCTGTAGCTGACTAAGGATTATGAAGTAACGGAGGATAGTCATGAAGTAGTCGGCTCGAAAGTTCACCGCTTACTGCACGTGAAAGGCGATTCCTTGTATTTCGTATACTTTCTTAGTGAATTCTTAGCATTTCGGCTACGGATTAGACGAAGGAGATTGCTAAAGGAGTTAGCAGTCAAATGCGAAGAAGGAGATTGCTAAGGCATTAGCATTCGTATGTCGAAGAAAAGATTGCTAAAAGGATTTACTCAGCAGACAAAAGCAAAGCGATAGCCAAATGCTGAAGGAGTCAGCATCCGCTAGCATTCAAAGCAGTCTGCTAAGCAATAGCAATCAGCAGAAGACTACAGTTGTATAGTTACATCTGCTGAAGGAGTAAGCAGATCGAAGGATCAGATTGCTAAGAAGAGCCTAGAAATCAAGATGCCTAGCAGAGTACTCCTAGCATTTCCGATAAAATGCCTAGCAAGGATATGCTTAACAAAGACTTGCGAAAGACACCTGTTCTTATAGAAAGTACAACCAAGGAAGGACTGTACGATGACAGAAAGGTTGAAAAAGCAAGTAACCTCAATTGGACAAAGAACCGTTGTGTCTAACGGGTCTGGAGATTCAAAGTTTGAATCTCTAGATATAAAATCAAAGTCTAAACAGAGAGAGACACACAACTGCTCATTTAATACAACGAACTCATACTCGAACAAGAGATTCCTAAGACAAAAGTGAAAAGCAAGAGAGCAGTCAGTTGAAAGCCAACATTCGAAAATTATTCAAAGCTTTCAACTACCAAAGTGTCCCCATTGATTATCTGAAACTTCATTGAAGAGATTCCTTGACTTACATCAAGAATCTTCTATCATTGAGAACCTTCCAATCTTGGAAGCATCCAGCAGTCAATTCTCTGAAAAGAGATTGACTAGGACGGGCGTTTAGCCAAAATCGAAGGAAAGTTCGGAAGAAATTCTAAAACTTCCAAAAGTAGTAAAGGCGAGTTTTACGAAGGTGTGCCTTGACTCAGCGAGAGCTGCGCCTGAAAAGAAGGATAACGGAGGATAGTTGTGCAGGAGTTGGTTTGAAAGTTCACCACCTGTTGCATGTGTTGGCGAATCCTTGTATTCTGATATCTTTTTAGTGGAATTCTTAGCATTTAGGCTAAGGAGTGGACGTAGATCTATTGATCGAGCCACTATAAACTCTGTGTCACTTACTGTTTTATTGTTTCCTGTTTAGTTTTGAAACCTAGTAACTTCAAGTTACTAGTGTATATCTTGAAACAATCTAATACTACTTGAACTTAAAGCTAAACATTTAGAGAAGATTAAGTGCAAGATAAAGATTTAAGTACTTCCGCTACATTTCATGTTTCTGTTTAAGAACGACGACTCTAGTAAATCGGGACCAACAAGATCCCTATTCCATGCCAGCATTGTTGCAATGACCATCCACCACAGGATGATGAGGATTGATGCCACCACCACAAGATATGATGGAGTGATACTTCACTGCCTACCTTTTTACAAACTTAGTCACACTTGACTAAGTTTAGGGGGAAGTATCGGTAGTCAGTGATGTGGTTTACTCTATTCCTCTATCTCTTTACCTTGCTTTCTAGTTTAGTTTGTTTAAATTGAATAATGATTTGATCATCGATTGGGTTGTATAATGATTTGATCTACTCTTTGGATTTGGATTTGGATGTGGATTGGATGATTTGACTTTTTTTTATTATGATATGTTTTGATGGATTATTGCGAGCTTACATGATTTAATACTTTCTATTTGGCATGGTTAGTGGATTGTTGAATGGTTTGGTATGTATGGTGAGCTAGTGAATATTGTTTTATCATTGTTGATTATTGTTTGTGGAAAGTTTGGTGGAAATGAGAGCTTAATTGGTTTGTTTTATGCTCAATTGTTTGGTGGTGTTTGTGTTGATTTAGTAGGTACAAATAAGGCATGGGAGAACGGTTCAATCGTGGCTACCGATGGGTAATTCATTCTATCGTTTCTCTTGCCAATTGTTCATTGCATATAGATTGGACCATGATTGACTTAGTGGAGCTTGAATTTTGTCTCAACCAATGATAGGGCGGAATCTTGATATCGATGCATGTTTTAGTCTTACTTTTGAATTGTCGAGTTTTGTGTGTGGTTAATGAGTTGGACTTGACAAAAAACTTAGAGTATTTGAGCCATGATATTGTCATATCTTGTTCGTTTGAGAGAGGTGAGATTGAGAGTGAAAAATCTAGAGCTTGCATCTATTCTCTATCTATTTGGCATGAGTTTGGTGGCTAGAAAATGATATTATGCCATCAATTCTTAGTCCTACCTTGCACATCGGGAGTATAAGGTGGATTAACTTGATCAATTTTTTGCTATTCATATCTTTGACCCCGTGATTGATCTTATTTGGAGATATTTCTTTGATCTTATTAGGACCAAATTTGGGGGGAAAAGTGTATGAGGGTGAATACGATGTTGTGAGTTGGGTTGGGAATTGATTGGATTCGTGATGGTTGAAAATATTGAGGCATGAATATTATGAAATAAAGGATTGATTTGAATCCTAGAAATGAAGAAAATGAGGCACCAACAAAATTTTGGTGCAAGTGTGTGAAAAAAGGAAGAGAGACACCATGAATTACATGAATGATGGTGTTAGAAAATAAAAAAAAATTAAAATAAGAGATGAAAAGGAAGAAGAAAAACAAAAGAAAAAAATGAAAGAAAAGTGTTGTGAAAACAAATAAGCCTTGGGTATTGAAGTGGTTCGAAGGAAACAAGGTTGGGGGTTTTGGGAGATCGAGAAGTTTAGTCACTTTGGCCCAAAACCACCTACCATTTAGTAAGCCAGGTTATAACCAAAAACAAAGACCTTCTTGATTTTAGAAGCCAACTCATTGGACTATAGTGGTGAGAATGGATGCAAGCCTATGGAAAATTGAGCTCGATATCTTGTGATTGAGTGATTCTCATCACCCCTAAACACGTGAGGGAGTGCTTTTGTTTCTTTATCCATATTTTATGAATCATTCGAGTACTTATCATTAACTTTGTCACAAAGTTAGGTGATAATCTAGTTTGATAAGGGCATGCTAAGGTAATCAAGATGAGTTGTAAGGTAGTTCCATGAGGTTAATTGATTGCTTAACTTTGTTTTGATTAAGGACAATCAAAGGTTCAAGTTTGGGGGATTATGATATGTGCGTAAAATGACCTTCATTTTGGTATGTGAATGTGCATGTTTGTGGCCATTTTACTCTCATATCATATATTTTCGTTGTTCTTTTGTTGTATTTTCGTGTTTTTGTGTTTGGAAAGGTGGAGGTTGAGTTTTGAGCATAAAACATCACTTTTGGTTGAGTTTTGGAGGCAAATCGTGCGAGTTTGGAGTTAAAGGAGGATAGGCTCGCCCGAGAGGAGCAGAAAGAGAATTTTCTTGAGTTCAGAGACAGCGCTCGGCCGAGCGGAGCAAGGCTCAGTCGAGCCATGTGGACAGAGGGCTCGCTCGGCCGAGCTGTGCAGGGTCGGTCGAGCCCTGCCAACAGAGGGCAACCTCGGTCGAGCCAATTTGTCTCGGCCGAGTTAGATCGCGATTTTCGGCAATTTTGATTGTTAATGAGCCATCGCGGGCTAGCCGTCTAAGGCTCGGGCGAGCCAAGGCCCTATTTGTTTGCCTATAGAAGGGGGATTTTCGAGATTAAAGAGAACTTTTGCCCATTTTTGAAATAAACACTATAGAAATTCTCTCCCAATCCATCTTCCATCCCCTTCTCATCCACATTCAAGGTGATCAAGTCCACATTCCTCCAAATTAGGTGAAGATCAAGGAAGACCAAGGGGTAGATTGAGGACAAGGAAGACAATTGAGGAAGATCTACATTTTTACATTCAATTTGTAATGGATTCTCTTACTCTTTCTAATGTATTGAACAAAATTGAAGGTATGAGGAGCTAAACCTTTATGTGAGTGTTGTTTGAATGGATGATTTGTGATATTGAGATTGAATGTTGATTGTTTACTTTCCTTTTAGAGCTTGAATTGCACTAGATCTTAATCCTTACCACCTAGGTGTAGGTAATAGCCAACCTAGGAGGTATTTGATGTGAACACTGCAGCCAACACGCGGGTGGAATCATCGTGAATTGTATAGATTCATACGATTCTAGATCCAATCCCTGTGCGAAGATAGGTCGTAGGGCAATAATCCACGTTCTAGAAGGAGTGGGCTAGGATTTGATAACGTGACTATTTGATGGTTCTAGTATCATCAACGGTTGGCTCACCGTGACAAGGGGTTGACTAATTGAGGGTGGATTGCTCAATCTTCTAGGGATTAAATAGGTTTACAATACAATTTGATCTCAATTGAACACTTTAGACATTCTTACAACACTCACACTTGTCTCATTGTTGCACTTGATACTCTTTTTACCTAAGTTGAGAGAATTAATTGATTTGGTTATTGAATTAGTTTGAACATGATTAGAAATGTGCTTTACTTCATGTATGTTTTTAGCTATGATTTTTCCTAGATAATTGACAAACAACGACAAAAGCCTTGCCTAGCTATAAACTCTTAAGCAAGTAAACGGTAGTCTATAGGGCGAATCGAAAGAACCTTGGATTGAAAATTTAACTTGGTTTGTGTGTTGAATTACTAGTGCATCACAGACTTGTACTTAGTGGTAGCCACGGGCCGGTTCCGGTTCAGAACTGCCGGTTCGGCGGTTCCAGAAAGTTGGAACCAGATTCGGTCCGTCCAAAAATGTTTTCGGTTCCGGTTCCGAACCGGAACCGGCGGTTCTGGTTCGACACGGTTTCGGTTCCGAACCGGCAGTTCAAAAAATATTTTATTTTTCATTTTTTAATTTTTTTATGGACACGTGGCGCTCTCTGATTCGTCGATTTTTAAATTTTCAAAATATTTTCAACGGTTCGGAACCGAAACCACCGGTTTCGGTTCGGGCTATTTCTTGAACCTGAACCGGCCCTTCCAAAAATGGTTACGGTTCCGTTTCGAAACCATTTTAGACGGTTCTGGTTCAGAACCGTGAACTGTCGGGCCGATTCAGAGCCAGTTCCGGCGGTTTCGGTTCCAAATGGCCACCACTACTTGTACTTTCTCAAGATTCTCAGTAGTTTTTCCAGTTCAACCTGCGTCAGAAAAGCATAAATAATTTTTGGAAAAGTATTGTTAGCTCCCATGTATGCGTACCACAGGTGTTCAGGTAGAGACTTAAGGTCCAGGACGGGCAGATCGAAGTTAAGATTCACCATTTTTTCCTTGACTTCGATCGATGTTGTGTCTACGTCGATCGACATGAGTAGTTCCGACGAGCCCCCTATTCCACATCTCACTGCCCCGATCGATTTGCCGTTCATATCGACCTTACGGTGCACTTCGATCAACGTTAAGATCGCATAGATTGATGCAGAAGATATCAGTGAATCGATCGATGTAGTCCCCGTGTCGGTCGAATACGAAGTCATCCTTCAATTTCCTTTGGCTTTTTGGCGATATCTGGGTGGTAACTTCTCCCTTTTGTCTTCCAATGCCTTTGGCACCTCTTCTCGCATGTCCAGCTCCATTACTATATCCACAAGCTCATCTTCAGCTGCATCCAAATCTGAAAAAGAAAACAAAGAGTGCAGTAAACAATTCTCTAGAAAATCTTGGTTAGATTTAAGTGAAGAAAAGGGGGAGGAGATCATCGGATCATAGCAGTTTATCATGTGGCATTCCTCCTGATAGCTCCCATCGTAGTGATTCTGCATCGACTTGTAGAGGGAGAAGGTGACTGACTCATCACTGACGCAAAACATTTGTTTCCCGTCTCGGATGTCGATCAGGGCTCCCCCAGTCTTCAGAAAAGGTCTCCCTAGAATCAGTGGAATGCTGCGGTCCTCGTCCATGTCTAGGACCACAAAGTCAGCTTGGATGATACAGCCCTTGACTTTCACGAGAACATCCTCTACGATTTCCCTCGGGTAGGAGACAGAATGATTGTCCATCTGTAGTGATATGGTGGTTGGCTTGATGCTTCCAATGGCCAACCTCATGAAGATAGAAAGCGGCATCAGGTTGATGATGCGCCAGAATCTCAAAGGACCTTCCCAAAGGTCTCTCCTCCGATGATGCAGGAAATAGTGAAGGATATCGGGTCCTCTCTCTTCAGCGGCTTCTATTTCTGAATTACTGCATTGCTTTCTCAAAAAGATTTACCGTGTCGTGCTCTAGGAAGGGTCGTTTCTGAGAGACCATGTCCTTCAGAAACTTGATGTAACCGGGCATATCCTGCAGTGCTTAAACCAAAGGAATGTTTATGTGTACCTTCTTCATATTCTCCAGGAAGCGTGCATACCGCCCATGCATCTTGGTCTTGGTGAACTGCTGAGGAACCGACTTCGGCGGCTTTTTTGGAGGTGGAACTGGCATCGACTTCGATCGACATGACCCCACATTGATCGACATGGGGTTTTGTGCATCAGGTGTGGCTGAGCCTCGACTTCAATCGACGTGCTTGGTGTTGATCAAAGTCGAGGGCAAATCCGCGACCTCTTATTCTTGTTCACTCCCTTCATTATCCGGTGGGACTGCTTCGGGATGTTTAGGCCCATCATAGGACTTCCCCCCTCTTAGTGTAATTGCATTAACTAAATTCCTTTGGTTCTTGGGGTTGACCTGTGTGTTGCTCGACAGCTGTCCGGGCTTGTGTTGGGTTACTAAGGCATTGGCGATCTGACTAACGTGTGTCTCTATGATTTTAATGTGCTTCTCCACGTGGTCTACTTTAGTATTCAACCCTGAGATGTCTTGCTCCAGCTTGCCCACTTTATCAGTGGACCCCTGCATAAACAAAGCCGAAATCTCCTCGAGATTTGGCTTCATCTTCTCCACCACTGCTCCATCTTGCACTGCAAATCCTGGTGGTGGCTGCTCCGCGTCTGAGGGTTCACATAGGAAAACCCAAGGTGGTTCCTAGCGTGATTGTAATTGTAGGGCTGATTGTGCTGCTAATATCCTCAGCGGTAGTTGTTTTAGTATCCACCCCTTCGGACAAAATTTACATCTGCACAATCCCCTCAAGCGGAGCTCCGCTACAACAACTGTCTGCTCCGATTTCAGTGCGGCAAAGTCTTCTCGTAGCTTCTTTACCTCGGCTGCCAAATCAGGTTCTTCAAGAACCTTCTCCACTACCTTCACAGGCCGATGACGAATCAAGGACCAACGTTGATTATTGTTGGTCGTCTTGTGCAAGAACTCTATGGCCTTCTTCTCGCTCTTTGTCATGATGCTGTCACCAAGAGTGGCGTCCACCAACTCAACAGTCCTGTCATTGAGCCTTTCGTAGAATGTCTCTGCCTGCTCTCCTAGTGGTATACCGTGGCCTGGGCAGGATCTCAGTAACTTCTTGAAGGGCTCCCACGCCATGTAGAAGCTCTCGTCAGGTCTCTGAGCAAACTGGATAATCTCCTTCCATCTCTATCTGATGATGCTTGGAGGGAAAAAGTTCCCTAGGAATTCATTCCATAGCTCCATCCATGTATTGATGCTGCCCTTGTCCAGTGCAGTAAACCAGGCATGTGCTTTATCCCGTAGAGAGAATGTGAACAGATGCATTCGGATGGCACTTTTTCTGACCCTGCCGATCTTGACGGTGTTGCAAAGCAGGAGAATTTGTCTAGATGTGCGTATGGGTCCTCAGTCGCTCTCCCACCGAATTGGTTTTGCTGTACCATCTGCATCAATCCGGTCTTCAGCTCAAAGTTATTGGCGTTGATGCCAATTTTGAAGTTTGTCTCCTTAAACTGAGGTCGATACCGCTTCTAAATGGCGTCCTCTTCCTCATCATCATCTAACCCCTCTGGCTTATCCTGATCTTCATCATCATCATCAGGAATGTCCTCAAATAGTGGGTTGCAGCGAAGATGCCAGTTATTCAGATTGTTCCTGCCAAGGTTCCTTTCAAGGTTCAGCTGCTACAGTTGCGCTCTCATAGCTGTAACTTCTTGAACTAGTGCGGCTTGTTCCTGCAGAGTTAGTACCGGTGGAGGTGGTGGATCCCCAGGTGGCACGATTTAAACCATTGGTTGATTACTTGAGCTTCCTTGTTCCTGATTCTTTCTTTGGTTCTTTTGGCAGATAGCTTCAATTTCTGGATCGTACTCTGTCAGTCCCTTGCCCTTGGCTCATGTAACCATACACTACCTGTACAACAAAGGAGATAGTGGAGTTAAAGCTGAAAGGAAAAAAAATACGAAACAAAAACAAAAAAATTAAAGTTGCAAAAAAAATGGTCGACTTCGATCGATGCTAATGCACTTCGACCGATGCGAATATAACATTCGTGTCGACCGACGTGGGTTGAAATCGGTCAAAGTCAAGACCAAAAACTAAAAAATACGAACAAAATTAAACTTGCGAAATTAACAACCTAAATTAATATTCCAAGCACAGAATTAATAGTAAGGCTTAATCTATTCACTCCCTGGCAATGACGCCAAAATTTGATCGCTAAATTATTTTGTTAGCGATTTAGCTAAGCTAATAATATAGTGATGAAATAAATTATCGAATCCCAGAGGAGCGAAGTAACAGAGAAACCCTAAGTACTAAATCAAGAGTTTTCAGAACATTGTTTAGGAAATAGAAAACAGATATTGTGATTGAAATTCGAGAAGTAAATTAAAGCAGTAAATCGTGAAAGGTTTTAAAAATCGAATATGAAAACATAGATCCTAGGGTTTTCTACCTATTATGCCATATATGTACTTATGAAAACAATTCACAAAGTTGATTAATTAGTTATCTCTACCTTTTCAGTCTCGAGAAAATATAATTAACTCCAACTATTCTACGGATTTATTCCTACGAATTCATTCCCTCTTTTCAGACAAGAAAAACAATTTATATTATGAAAACCATGTTCCATTGAAATCCATTACTTTTTTAGTCTCTAAATTCCAACTAAATTAATCCTAACTTATGGCCAATAAATTAAGATTGTAATTAATCCTAGTTTTCATAAACTACAAATTAGAAAGGTGATTAATCTAACACAGCATACACATAGGCATAATATTCGAAACCGGCATAATATTCGAAACCCTAGAATCTATTGGATATTTAGTTACACATAGACTTGATCGGAATTAACATAAAAATATTAAATCTGAAAATAGTATTGCATAAATAAAATGAGAATCCTGAACAGAATTGAGTTGTTGCCACAGTTTCCGGACGAAGCTTCAAATGAAGATAAACTAAACTCTTGTTGTATTTGCTCTCTCCATTGAAAATAAAAACATAACACCCTAAAATTCGACTCTAAATGGCTATTTGTACTTGTGTTGGATGTATCATGTCAGGCCTAGGAAATAAGATACAAAAATATCTTAAATCTGAGGAAAATTCGCTAAATCAGGGTTGACTTCAATCGACGTGCCTTCCCGTTGATTGAGGTGGAAAACACAGATTGATCGCTGCAAAACCCTCGGCGTCTATCGATGCACACCGGCATCGATCGAGGTGAATGGCACGCATTGATCCTGCTTGACCTCCATCATCGTTCAATCCTCGACATCGACTTCAATCGACGAGGGTCTGTGTCGATCGAAGTCGAGGCTTCCACACGAGCCTTCTTCCTTCCTTAGCCACTTTTCACCCTAAAACCTGCAGAATACACCATCACAAGCATATTACGTGCGATAACCCTATCATGCATGCAAAAGTAAATAAAATGCTCTAAAAACAGTAAAACATTCAAGAACTTCATTCATGAGTTAGTGAAAATACGAACTTATCAATTATACACCAGTCAATGATGATAATTTTTTCTTTCACAAAAACAGACTGAGGAAGTTGTTGTGCATGAATCATCATCTAAAATGGTTTATGGGGCTGTAAACCCATATAGATTTTACTTCTCTCAGATGCAGTGATTGAGAGAACGATCCACATTCTTGGATGCAAGATTATGTAGGTTTGGTTCATGGGGATCAAGTTCATGTTCAAGAAGAGGCAGGGATACTCACACCACCTACATTTCCCTAGGTTGTTTCACCTTACTTCAGATCATCTTATTGTATGTTTCTTTTTAATGTATCAAGTTTACAGGAACCATCTACATACCAGGAGGCATGTAAATATGTGGAATGGGTGGATGCTATGAAAAAAGAGTTAGAAGCATTAGCAGCAAATCATACATGGGAGTTGATGACATTAACACAAGCGCGGCGCGGATCTCTGTGGAGGTGCGAGGGGCTGCAACTTCACGGCAGTGGGCAGTGGCCGCGCGCCTCCTGCGCGCGGCGGTTCTCTGTAGAATGCACGAAGATGGTGGTCGACGGGGTGGCTGAGCAGCGCTCAGGTTGCAGACTCAGCGACTAGGGCTGCGAGGGTCGCAGGCATGGCTTGCGACGTCTGGTGCGCGAGCTCCTGCTACTGAAGGCGCGGCGACTGTGCTGCTCCAGGCACGGCGTTCGGCGGTGGTTCAGGCTAAATGGGGCAGCGGCGGCTAGGGTTTGGGTGTTGAAGGAGGCGGCTGGAAACCCTAGCAGTGAGCTAGGGTTTGCTGCTAGGTTTCAGATCCGGGCTGGGCGCGGGCCCGTCAGCCTGGAGGCGGCCCGAACTGCTGAAAACTAGGGTTTTCTGAAAATTAGGGTTTTTGCAACCCTATGGGCCTGAAACCCAAATTCCTGGCCCAAACTGCTGTATTTTTTATTCCAGCCCAAAGTTGCAGATTTCAAATTAAAGAGTGGGAGCCCAGTTTGAAGATCTGTATTTATTTAAAGCCTTGTAATAGATAGGTTTAATTTTATTTCCCTTGTTATTGCATCAAGGGGCCACGAGAAATTTTATTTGTTTATTTAATTAATTTCTCATATGATGTGATTTATTATGTGCGCACTAGTAAATAATAGGAAAGCATGCTACTGCTTTTATTATTTATTTTTAAAGCATGTTGTAGAAAATAGGGAAGCATGTTATTGCTTTATTATTTACTGTTCAAAGCATGCTTTATGTGATTTATTTTATGTATTAAATTATGTCTATAAATTTCGGAATCGTGTTGGGAAATATGATGGAAATTTAGAAGTGACATAATTTATGGATCATAAAATAATATGTGCGCATAAGAACCTTTTGAAAGAAAAAGACTAAGCAAGATTTTTTAATTAAAATCAACAAGACCTCCACAATGCGGTCTCTTATTAGAAGTGGGCAGTGAAGTGAGTAGACGTCTACACGACCGTAGCCTGCTTGCTTTATTTGTTCATAAGCTCTAATAGATGAGATTTCTAAATAAAACATTTAAACATGTGAGAAGTGGACAGTGAGGTGAGTAGACGTCTACACGACCATAGCCTGCTTACTTTATTTGTTCATAAGTTCTCTAGAATTGTTTTAAATTAGATAACAAAGGTTGTAAGAGGCATGCATCATGGGTCTAGTACGTATGACAAATCGTCCTTTTAACTTCCGGAGTTAGAATTTTGGTCAAATGCTTAGATGTTGCCTGAGTACTAACTCATGAATGATGTCCCTGCTCAGATAGGTTGAACATGGTCTTAGTTTTATCTCCGATTATTAATTTCATTTGCCGGCGAATACCTGGCATGGATTGAAATTAAAGACTGGAACTTCAAAGAGCAGTCTGGTTAGGTGGTCTGCTGTAAACGTCTTCGAAAGGAGCTTGCAGTAGATGCACCTAGGCAATTGGGGGAAACAATTGTATTGGTTTATCAAAAGGTTACAATGCATATTTGTTTCAATGTTCTGCATGTATGTACTTACTTTAATCAATTATTTTTTTCAGATATGTCTATGATTAATGTCATAAATATCTTGGCACAAAATCAATTAACTGGTCCGAATTTCCTGGAATGGAAGCGCAACTTGGATTATATCCTAGTTGCAGAGGAACATAAATATGTTCTTAACACTCCGTGTCCAGCTGTCCCTACTGCTGAGTCAACTGATGCGGAGCGAAACCTCTATGAAAAGTGGGTCAAGTCTAATAATGTAGTCAAGTGCTACATGATGACCACTATGTCTAAGGTGCTCCAGCAACAACATCAGCACTATGACAAAGCAGCTGAGATTATGGATAGTCTCACAGTTACTTATGGGGAATTGAATAGAGCTGTCAGATTTAAACTCATGAGGGAGATCGTGAGTTGTAAAATGACTGATGGTAGCTTAGTGAGGGAGCACGTTGTTTCCATGACTCATCTCATGGATGAACTGACGTTGCATGGAGGAGGTATTGACGGGGAAGCCCAGGTCGATATCATACTCAACTCACTTCCGAAGTCTTTTGAGAACTTTAGGCTGGATGTTGTCATGAGTAAAAAGGAGTATACTCTCAATGACTTACTTAGTGATCTCATGACGGCTGAATCAGTCATGCAACCTAAAAAGGCAGTCTTGGTTTCTTCCGGTAGTCGCCCTGCTTCATCGAAAGGTGTTAAAGGGGTGATTGGAAAGAAATTCAAGAAGACAGCCTTTGGAAGCAAAAGTTCTGGGAAAAAGAAGACTGTGACACCGGGGAAGAAGGGCAAGTGTTTCCGTTGTGGCAAAACTGGTCACTGGAAGAAGGATTCTCTGACCAAGCGTGTTGGACAAGGTACGTCATTAGCACTTGTAACGGAAACATGTTTAGCATCTGTTTCTACCCATTCGTGGGTAGTGGATACTGGAGCTACTGATCATGTTTGTTACACTTTGCAGGGATTCAGGCCGACAAGGCAGCTGAATGATGACAAGGTGACGATCTCCATGGGTAATGCTGCTCGTGTGTCTGCAGTAGTAGTTGGAGATGTTACATTATGCTTTCAAGACAATGTTTTGATTTTAAGAGATGTTTTGTATGTGCCGGATTTTTGGTGAAACCTTATTTCTGTTTCCTGTTTAATTAATGATGGATTTTCAGTTATTTTTTATAGTCATGTTACTATCAATGGCAATAATGGTGTTATCTGTCGTGGGATACAGAAAGACTCTCTTTATATCATAACTTGTTTGCATAAATCTTCTGTGAATGCTACATATAACTCATTTAATCATAAGAAGAGAAAGTTTTCATCTTTTGATGAGGATCTTACATATCTATGGCATCTGAGACTAGATCACATCAATCTAAAGAGGATCAAGAGACTCGTGGATGATGGAACGTTGGATTCAATCCAGGTAGTTTCACATCGAGTTTGTGAATCCTGTATAGAGGGAAAGATGACGACCAGGCCTTTCAAGGCAAGTCAGTCTCGAGCAAGTGATGTGTTGGAACTGATCCACTCTGATTTATGTGGACCTATGTCCACGCAAGCTCGTGGAGGATTTAAGTATTTCGTCACTTTTATTGACGATTACTCGAGATACGGGTATGTTTACTTACTTCACTATAAGTTTGAATGCTTTGAGAAATTCAAGGAATTCAAGGCGGAAGTAGAGAAGAAGTTAAACAAGACCATTAAGTCATTACGATCTGATCGTGGTGGTGAGTATCTCAGTGACGAGTTCTTGCAGTTTTTATCAAAGCATGGGATTACATCCCAATGGACCGCACCAGGCACTCCTCAGCAGAATGGTGTGGCGGAAAGAAGAAATAGGACTCTTCTTGAAATGGTTAGATCTATGATGAGTTATGCGAACTTGCCTGTTTCGTTTTGGGGCCACGCGTTACTAACAGTGGCGTACCTGCTGAACCTGGTACCTTCTAAGTCAATTCCTAAAACACCCTCGGAACTCTGGCATGAGCGAAAGCCCAGTGTGTCAAAGATAAGAGTGTGGGGCTGTCCGGCATATGTTTTGTCGAAGGAACCTGATAAGTTAGAAGGTAGGTCCAAGCTGATGCTGTTTGTGGGATACCCCAGACAAACGAAAGGTGGTTATTTCTACTGTCCTGAGGATCAGAAGATCGTTGTTAGCACCAACGCAAGATTCTTGGAGGACGAGTTTGTGAAAAACCACAAATCCAAAAGTGATATCATTCTCCAAGAAATTGGAGACGATGATGCGCTTTCATTGGGAAAACCCCGTGGCAGATTGAGTGTACCTCTCGAAGGTATGAAACCAATTGCACGGTTGCCAGTGTAAGGATTTGATCCACAAGTAACTGCACCAACTGTTGACGCAGTACCAGTGCTCCATCGTAGTGGGAGGGTACCTCACCAACCCGAGCGGTATTTGTTCGTGGGAGAGTCTTCGGACTTGATCCTGGAAGACGAACTTGATCCCGGAAGACGGACTAGATGATACCGACCCATGGACATACGACGAAGCAGTAAATGACAAAGATGCTGAAAAATGGCATAAAGCCATGGATTCAGAAACTGAATCAATTACCTCTATGGATGTATACCAGAAGTCTGCTCTAGCAGATGGCTTTCGGGCCATAGGTTGCAAATGGGTATACAAACGGAAGAAAGGTTCGAAAGGAGAGATAACGGCTTTTAAAGCCAGGTTGGTGGCGAAGGGTTATAGTCAAAAAGAGGGCATTGACTATGACGAGACCTTCTCACCGGTAGCCATGCTCAAATCCATTCAAATTCTTCTATCCATAGCAGCACATATGGACCTAGAAATCTGGCAGATGGATGTCAAAACTGCGTTTTTAAATGGGTACCTTGAGGAAGGTCGTGACATCTATATGCAGCAGCCAGAGGGTTATGTGAAAGACGGTGAAGAGCATCTTGTCTGGAAGCTAAAGAAGTCCTTGTATGGACTTAAACAAGCTTCACGGTCATGGAACAAACGTTTCGATGATGTGATTAAATCCTATGGATTTTCACAGTGCGAAATCGAAAGTTGTGTGTACCGATTATATGTCAGCGGAAGCGTGGTATTCCTTGCACTTTATGTAGATGACATTCTTCTATTCGGCAACGATTTGAAGGTGTTGTCAGACATAAAGAGATGGTTATCCGAACAGTTTCAAATGAAGGACCTAGGAGATGCTGGATACATCCTTGGGATTAAAGTCTTGCGTGATCGCAAGAAGAGGATGTTAAGCTTGTCTCAGGCCGCTTATATTGATACTGTTATTGCTCGTTTTAGCATGCAAAATGCCAAGAAAGGGTTGCTACCTTTCAGACATGGTGTTCCTCTGTCTAAGGCACAATGCCCTGCAACGGAAGAGGAGAAGGATGAGATGGCTAAAGTACCATATGCTTCGGCAGTGGGAAGTCTCATGTACGTGATGCTATGTACGAGGCCAGATATTTGTTATACCGTGGGCATGGTGGCCAGATATCAGTCTAACCCTGGACAGGCGCACTGGACTACTGTCAAATATATTCTCAAGTATCTGAAAAGAACTCGAGACTATTGTCTTGTTTATTAGTGTGAGAGTTTGGCTAAGTGACTTAAAATACATCAATGAGACCTCAAAACCAATCATACCACAACCGCATTACTTATCACATTCTCACTCACTTGTTCTTTCTTTTTTTCTCTCGTCGATTTTTTCTATGGTCCCTTCTCACAACAACAACCATTTTTCTTTCACTCATGTTCACTCTTCTCTATTTCACTTATGGGTACCCTCATTCATTTTAACACATGGAACTTAATTTTTTCTTATTAGTTCCCAAAAAACTCATATCAATATCCCAACAATCCACACTTTCCAATAAATCTATTCCTCCCATTTATCAATCATTCTAATCAAAGAAAATTTATTCAAGGCTCAAATGGGCTACGGGTGGAGATTAAAGTTTAGTGTATGGGAGATGGGCTATGAAAGAACATGCCTAAAATCAATTTCACCCTATTACTACACTTAATGCAACCTTAAGAGAGAAACTCGTTCTATTCAAACGAAAAAGGAGGCTCAAATTCTCACACAGGATTTAAATTTTTGTTACCCTTCAACAATCATCCAATTCAAATAGTTATCATGCATAATTCACACTTCAAAGATCAACTCATCAAGCAAGTAGCTCCTATCATTGGCTACTCTATCACACATATTTTTATTCAAAATCAGCAATTAATCAATCATAAACCAGCTATTTTCATTCAAGGGAGGACGAGTCACATTCTCAAAAACCAACATAATCAAAACAGTTCCAACTGTCCTAGGTTCAAAGCTTCTAAAAACTAATGACACTATGCAGCAATTGTAGACACGACTCCTACCTAAAATTCATCAAACATAAAGCAATAAATAAACTAAAAAGCAAATAAAAAAATGTTTCCATTTTCCATCATCCTCATCCCCCCAAACTTGTTTCACTTGAAAGAGTGAACAAGTTTGAAAGTTAGATAGGAAAAGAGAAACGGTACCTCAATCCTCCTCCGGAGGGTCCTGCATCTCCACATCGGCATATGCCCAAGCTGGGAGTCTCTGGTGCCATTCCTGGTGCGGTCATAGTCGGCGTGTGTACACGGACTTGGGCTGATCATCCATGTCCGAAAGGAGTCGCTGCAGCTGGCTGTCGTTGCTATCAAGCCTCGTGGTCACGTACTGGCGGAACTTGGCATGCTAAATGCGCTCCGCCGCATGCTCCGCAGCCTACTGCTGCATGAATTGGGAAAGCATGGCCAGATCCACTCAAGATGAAAAAGACTCCCCCGCAAAGTGACTGGACGAAGCTCCACTGGCCCAACCCAGAATCTCGTCGACTCTCTCATCGTGATCGTCCTCCTCGAGGACATCCTCCCCCATAGCATCTGTCGGGGGTGCGTCATGCTGAAGATCGACTAGCAAACGGTGGCGCCGATGCCTCTTCTCCCACGGCTCCTTGTGAGTGCGCACTCACTGGTCCGGATTGTTCTGCAGTCGGAGACTGAGGTGGGAGGTGCCTGCTCTCCCACGCGGTCCAACCATAAGGCGCATGTTGGCGAGGGTTCTCATCAACCAATTCCACAGAAAAGAAGATTTGTGACGTGTGTGAGGTCCGGCTGAGGTAATGGAAACTTGTCTCCATTGTACATCTTCAGTGCCCAACCACCCTCACGTGATGATAGCATCAGCATTTGCACCAGTTCAGCAGTGTCGAGCCCTCTGGTGTCAGGTAGCATCTCCACGTCGGACATATCAATCCCCACATGCTCTGCAATCAGGGTAATCAATCCCTCATTCCATATGTTCCCTTTGGTGGCCTTCACTTGCCACCTCCAATAGTCCATAACCAATGTTGCGAAGGTGAAGCGCTCCCCCGTCAACATGCAATAGATGGCATAGATCTCGCCAAACCTCACATTCCCGCTCTAGTGACGGTCGGTGATAGACACCCTCATGCAATGCTGAAGGTATCGGACACGGGGTTGTCAATGGAAGAGGCTTTTATACCTCCTGCATCAAACTCTTATACCTCCAATTTTGCCTCTGCTGATATTTGTTGCCAAAACTTGACCATATTGAAAGTTTTAGGGAGGAAACCAATTTCATTCTGCAGGGCTCCCCATAAGCCATCCAACACATCCCTAGGAAACTGGAAAGTCTGATTGAGCAGCTAGAATCTGATGGTCGTAGGCTCTCCCTCTGGTTGAACCTCATACACTTGAAGTGAAGCAAAGAACTCCTTCACAAGCGATGGGTAAGTAGGACACTGTGCTGTCATCAACTGTCTCCATCCGGCCCTTCTCAGCAATGCCTCAACATCAACCCGAATTCCAAGAGTGTCCATGGTTGTAGCGCACTTTGCATTGCAGAATTTTCGGTGGAGTTCCTCTGCCTCCGGGCCAGCAAATTGTGGTCTGAAAGCCATAGTACTCTGCAAGAATAGAGGTAAAAATGTTAGAACATCATTATGCTCACTTCAAAAAATGTTCAAGCAACATCACAAAAATAACTCAATTCACTTTATGTTGCAACTGCCCATCTAAAATTGACCTTGCATTTATGCAATTCAGACCTAATTCACCCATGTTTCATCCTTAGTCGAACGATTTCCTACCTAATTTGTGTGCAAGTAGCAATACTAGCAAAATAAGGCAATCCCAACTACGATAGAATCAAAATTATTCAATCCCATGACTACAAAATCCCACAATGTGAATAAATTGACTAGAACTAAAACCCATATCGAACAATTTAGCAAGAATTCCATAGGAGTCGAAAATAAAAGCAAAATGCGAAATAGAGAACACAGTTGTTCAAAATCCACAAAATATTACAAATAGACTTCAAAAATCACAAAATAATCAAAAGAGAAGAGTTTAGAATCCATACCTTGGGTTGTAGTGGCAAATTTGGGGGAAAGTTTCGAAGGGATTGAGTTTTGGGGAGGAGGAGTTCATGCGTGTGTGAGTAGGTGTTGAAAAAGAAATAAGAAGAGGGTTTTAAACTCTTACCTCGCGTGCCTTTGAAATGCATGCATCAATTGACTCAGACTCGGCGTCTATCGACGTGACCTATTTACAAATTTTTTTAATGCGGACTCAAATTTTGGCAACGATCGACGCACATGTGTGTCGATCGATGCAGTAATACAAACAACATCGATTAACACAGACCTAAAAACAGAGAGGATTAAATCTGCAATTCAAAAATAATTTCTAAGACTCCTACTTCGTAATGACTCCACTAGATTAATTTAAAAACTTAATAAAAAACAGTAAATCGTTGGGTTACCTCCCAACAAGTGCTTGATTTAATGTCACTAGCTCGATGATACCTGGAGTTACGGATGATCTAGATAATACACCCTCACGACACCAATTTGAAGCGGAGTGTAGTACTTCTTTAACCTCTAGCCATTCACCTTGAAAGTGGTTCCGTCTTGACTGACCAGCTCAACCACACCATTCAGAAATTGGCAAACCACCGTGTACGAGCAAGTCCACTTTGATTGCAACTTGCCAGGCATGAATCGAAGGTGGGAGTTGAAAAGGAGTACCTTATTGTCAGAATTGAAGACATGATGGTGAATCCCTCGATCGTGGAATCTCTTGGCCTGCGTCTTGTAAATGGCATTGTTCTCATAAGCCTTATCCCTGAAATCCTCCAACTCATTTAGTGTCATGGTTCGATCAGCTGCGACAATCTTCCTTTCCAGATTCAGCTCATTCGCTGCTCTCCAATCCTTGTGCTCCATCTCTACGGGAAGATGACTTGATTTTCCAAACACAAGCTGGTATGAAGACATGTCTATGGGTGTTTTGTAGGCAGTACGGTATGGCCATAGCGCATCATCGAGCTTCAATGCCAACTCTCTCCTTTGCTTCACCGTCTTTCCCAAAATCTGCTTGATCTCGCGGTTCGATAGCTCCATCAAGCCATTCCCTAGAGGGTGATTGATAAGTTCATATTTCACTCACTTTTCTATATTATTTTCTACTATTGTATGTAGTTCTATTGATTTTATTTATATAATTCATGCGTGAGTCTATTACATGTGGTGTTACGCTTGTCATGGTGTGTTTTTGCAATTTTTAGGCTTACATTCACTGGAAAATCATTCCAAAAGCAGTGACGAGCAAGAGTAGCAGTGATGGGTTCTTACATACAAGAATTTTAGGCTATTAGTACAAGGCAATAGATAGATATTTGAGTTAGCTTTCCAACGCAACTAAAATCGGGTTAATCGAAGTTCGGTAGAGGAAGTTATGGCCAAAATCGTGAGACCACTGATCACTGCTATTTCTAACAGATTAATTATAATAACAGCGGCAAATAAATTTGTAAAACCTAAGGTTATCGATCCAGGGGAATTGTATGGGGAAATTATCCTATGTACTAGCTATAGTTCTAAAATTCATTGTTCGAGGAATTCAAAATCAGGGTTTTGTTTGGAAAATAAAGATAACAATACTTGAAAATTAAAGGAGTTTTGGAAAGCAAGTTAAAGAACACAGATTCTAGGGAAGAACTCTTATTATGGATAACATGTAGGAATCAATTAATTTAACAGGTGGAATACTGTAATGATGTTATATCTCCTTGTTTGGCAAATATAACCTAGATTACTAATTAGTGACTCATCTCCGCTCGGTCTCAAAGTACACCAAACTAGTCAATCCGATAAGCAAATCAGTTCAATTCCTACATCTAGTACATCTGTTTGGATAGTGTAGATCGTATCATGTATTCCTATTCCCACTATTAATATTCACCTCTCGGTCCTTCTATCAATAGCTAGACATCTAAATTAATCGTCACCTCTCGGTCCTTGAATTAATCTAGAATTATAGAATAAACACAGGAATCATGAACCTAATTAATTAATCCTAACATGCATCCATAATATTATCAACCCCTAGAACCCGCTAGGGTTTCTAGCCACTCATCGCAGATAGAAATCCAAAAGAAAACATATTAAATTGCATAAACATAAAGAACTTACAAGAAAAATAAAGGTTTCGTGTTTCCCAAGTCTCCAAACTCTAAAAACTAAATTGTAGAACGAAAATATGGAGAGGAATTGAAAAGTTCTATGAAAAATCGAATTTTCTAGGTTATTTATAGTGGTGGATGTGTATCCTATCAAATCTAGGGCTAAAGATATGAATAAATCCGAATTTAATCAGATTTTCGCTCCAGCAGAGAACCTCGCGTCGACCGTGGCTGATCCACGTCGATCGACGGGAGTTCTTGGTCTTCGTCGATCGATGCCAGTTGGCATCTGTCGACGCAGCTTTTTGCCCTCCTGCGCGGTCTCACGGTTTTGGCCATAACTTTCTCCTCCAAACTCCGATTGACCCGATTCCAGTTGCGTTGGAGAGCCAACTCAAAGCATCATCCATTGCCATGTGCCAATAGCTCGAATTCCTCTTGTGGACGAAATCGTCACTGCTACTCTTACACGTCACTGCTTCCGGAACGGATTTCTCGTGAACTTAGGCCTAAAACCCTACAAGAACACCAAAACGCGCATAACACCACCTAATATAGACTCATGCACATAATATATATATAAACTCAATAAAACTACATAAAATAGTAGAAAATAATATAGATAAGCGAATAAAATAATGAGCTTATCAACCACGCAGAAGGGGCGAGAAATGACCAAGTCTGGAAAGGGAAGGACCATATCAATCGACGTGGAATCCACATCGATCGACGTGGATGCTTTGTGTCGATGGATGCCAAACCATATCAATCGACGGGAATCCTGCTGACACAAAAATTCGATTAAACTCAAATTATATCATATTTTAGCCCCAGATTTGATAAGATACACATCCACCTCTATATATTTTCTTTGTCATTTCGACCTTTTCATAATCTTTCATTCTGCAATCGAGTTATTAGAGTTTTGAGAGTTGGGAAACACGAAATCCTTTATTTTTATTGTAAGTTCCTTATTTTTATGCAATTAAATATGTTTTCTTTTGGATTTCTATCTGCTATGAGTGGCTAGAAACCTTAGCGGGTTCTAGGGCTATGAATATTCAATTCTGAATGCATGTTTAATTTATTCAACTCAATATGCATGGTTTTTGAGTTCCTGAATTAATTTGTAGAATCTAGAATTGTGAGATCGAGAGATAATATTAATTCTAGGTTTAAAGTTATTAATTGAAAGACCGAGAGGAGAAAATTAATAACAGGAAAAAGGAATTTGAATACAATTGATTTTTTGTCCTAGGGGAAGATAATAATTGTAGGGTTTAAATATGTGGATTAATGAAGGTTGATTATTACTTTGTTATTGAGGCCTACAAAGCACACACATTCACATAATAGTAACCTAGGATATAATTGTCAGACCAAGAAGTTATAGTATTTTTTTATTTCCCACAAATGTTGAGTTGATTGATTTGCATGTATCCTTATTTAATATTAGCCCTAGAATCTGTGTTCCTTTAAATTTGCTTTCACAAACTCTTTAATATCCAGTATTGTTTTCTTTACTTTTATAAAAGCAAAACCCTGATTTTCTGTCACTCAAACAATGAATCTTAGGATAATAATTAATACATAGGATAATTTCCCCATACAATTCCCTTGGGTTCGACTTGAGTTATAAATTTTATTTGCCACTGTTGTGCAATTTATCTGTAGATTTTATAGTGATCAAATTGGCGTCGTTGCCGGGGAATTGTTAGATTTTATCTTGTTACTAGTTCGTTCTAGGAATTGTTGGATTGAGTTTTACTTTGTTTTATTTTATTTCAGTACGTGTGCGTGCATTTTTTATTTCGGATATGCCCCCTTTGGAGGATCCGGATACTCAACTTACAACGGGGGATGCTCTGGCACTAATTCAAGAAGTTCATACGATGAGGGATGCAGTCCGATAGATGAGAGAAGAGAGGGATGCTGAAAGAGAAGCCGCACTGAAAAGGCAGGAGGAGCAAGAAAGAGACAGACTGTGCCTGGATGACTCGGATGACGAGGATCGAAATTCAATGGGAATAAAGTACAATCTGCAGCCCGGCAATAAGGGATTCAATATTGGCATCAACGCCAATAATTTTGAACTCAAAACCGGCTGATTTTGTTGGTTCAACAGAACCAATTTGGAGGCAGAGCCACGGAGGACCCATACATGCATATGAGGATATTTGTGGAGGTCTGCGACACCATCAAGCAAAACAATGTCGGACAGGATGTGATCAGACTGAGGTTGTTCCCATTCTCACTGCGGGATCAAGCCCGAGCTTGGTCGACCGGATTAGACTGCAGCAAGACCCGGACTTGGGAGAAACTGCGAGTTAAGTTCCTCTCAAATTTCTTCCCACCCTCTGTCATCATTCATAGGAAGATGTACATTCTACAATTCCATCAGAGGGTAGATGAGTCTCTATTTGAAGCCTAGAGCAGATTCAATGAAATGCTCAGGAGTTGTCCCAACCATGGATTTGATACTGACGAGCAGGCTCACATTTTCTATCGCGGGATGACTGAAAGGGGGGTCCATCATGAGCAAGTCCGCGGATAAGGCTCTGATGCTTTTTAAGAAAATGGCAAATCAAAAGTGGGCAAACCCAAGAAGGCCTCTGATTAAGGCCATGGAGAAGGTTGAGACATAACATCCTCTTAAGACTGAAGTTGAGAAGCTGAGAGAGGATTTGGATAAGTTGTCTGTAGGGGCTTCTACTGCTGCGGTTGCACAGGTGCAACCCGAACCCTGCGGAAGTGAGTTACATGAGTAGAGGGAGCTACCCTTACCAGCATCAACAAAGGAATGGGGGATATCAATATCCGCAGAGAAACCACCATGGATTCTCTTATTTTCATCCTGAGGCAGCCGAGCTACCACCACTGGGTTTCGAGGTACAAAATGGTGAAGTGGTGGAGAAGAAGAAGGACATTCTAGATGATCTGTTGGCTAAATTTATCAAGGCCTCAGTTTGGAAAGACTGAGCAGGATATCACTGGAGTGAATACAAAAGTTGAAAGGGTTGGCAAGCACCTTCAAATGATTGAAACACAGGTCAGCCAAATTGCCAATGTCGTCAGTGTCTAGCACAAGCAAGGGCAGCTTCTGAGCACAACTGAGTGTACCCGAAGGGTCAGAAAGATTGCAAAGCCGTCACTCTGAGATCTGGGATGAGTTACAAGAGTCCCGAGGTGACTTGCGACGAGTCAAGAGATGAAAGGAAAAAAAATTGCACAGGAGATAGCTCGACGTTGATTGACGCACCTCCCGCATTGATCGACGCTGAGGATGGTTCATCGAGTGAGGAAGAGGAGAGCTTGAAGAGGAAGATGTTGATGCACCTCCCGCATTGATCCGCACATTGATCGACGCACGCACAGAGCCACATCGATCGACCCAACCCTGCATCGATCGACACCGAAGCCCATTCTGGGCGAGAATCTGAGGCAATCTGAAGATCAACTCCCTCCTATGCCGTTCCTTCAGCGGTTCGCGAAGCAGAAGAAGATAAGATTTTCCCTCCTAAGTCGTTACTTCAGCCTCTACATCCTAAACACTGTCCTTCAGCGGTTCCTTCAGCCTGTGTATCCTAAACACTGTCCTTTCACAATAAATTTTTCCCTAGTTAGCCACTTTGAGCCTGTACAATTTTTCTTTCTTTGTCTATGAGATTATGAAAGTATTGTCTCACTCGTGTCTTGAGTTGTGGTATGCATGGGGCAAATTGGTGAATTGGAGATAAGATATGACAAATTAGTGGTTGGTGAAAGATGTATGTTAGAGAAGCTCAAGAAATAATTAGAATTCTCATAAGCTCTATGAAAAAAATATATGATATTATGAAAGAGCATAAGAGATTCATATGAGTTAGAAAAAAATTTATTAATGAAAAAGGAGTTTGTTGATGTATATGAGGAGATAAGGTGGATGAAGTTAGATGGTGGGTTGAGAATTATTGAGAGTAAATAACTCAGTTTATTTTTAGTCACTTGGCCATATTTCTCTACCTTATCAGAATAAGCCTATGTTACAACCTATCGAAAGTCCTTTTTGATTCTAGACTTGTGTGCACATTCTAGCAGTGAAGATCTTATAAAGTTTGCAAGCCTATGGTAGAAATTTCTTCATACATGTTGTTGAGTGCTTTCATCTATACCTTAAACACTTTAGAGTTGAGTCATACACTTCATGTGAGTTCTTCCACGCTTGATGAATTTTCTGTCTCCTTCGAATTGCTTGTGTGTAGTAGATTTTTGATCCGTGACTGTGATGAATCTTGTGAGGCATTGCACCTTAACTACATGATCTTTTGATTTATTTCTTGTTTATGATTGAGGACAATTAAACGTTCAAGTTTCGGGGGTTTGATAAGTTCATTATTTCACGTTACGCTTGTCTACAAAGTGACAGCTCCGTCAAGCCATTCCCTTGAGGGTGATTGATAAGTTCATATTTCACTCACTTATCTATATTATTTTCTACTATTTTATGTAGTTTTATTGATTTTATATATATAATACGTGCATGAGACTATTATATGTGGTGTTATGCTTGTCATGGTGTGTTTTTGCAGTTTTTAGGCTTACATTCACTGGAAAATCGTTCCGAAAGCAGTGACGTGCAAGAGTAGCAGTTATGGGTTCTTCCATACAAGAAATTTGGGATATTTGCGCATGGAAATGGATAGAGATTTTAGTTATCTTTCCAATGCAACTAAAATCGGGTCAATCAGAGTTTGGGAGAGGAAGTTATGTCCAAAACCGTGAGACCGCGCAAAAGGGGCGAGAAATGACCAAGTCTGGAAAGTGAAGGACCATATCGATCGATGTGGAACCCACATTGATTGACGTGGATGCTTTGCGTCGATCGATGCTGAACCTTATCGATCGACGTGAATCCTCCTGATGCAAAAATTCGATTAAACTCGAATTATATCATATTTTAGCCCCAGATTTGATAAGATACACATCCACCTCTGTATATATCCTTGTAATTTCGACCTTTTCATAATCTCTCATTTTTTTTCAGTCTGCAATCGAGGTATTAGAGTTTTGAGAGTTGGGAAACATGAAATCCTTTATTTTTATTGTAAGTTCCTTACTTCTATGCAATTAAATATGTTTTCTTTTGGATTTCAATCTGCTATGAGTGGCTAGAAACCTTAGCGGGTTCTAGGGCTATGAATATTCAATTCTGAATGCATGTTTAATTTATTCAACTCAATATGCATGGTTTTTGAGTTCCTGAATTAATTTGTAGAATCTAGAATTGTGAGATCGAGAGATAATATTAATTCAAAGTTTAAAGTTATTAATTGAAAGACAAGAGGAGAAAATTAATAACAGGAAAAGGAATTTGAATACAATGGGGAAGATAATAATTGTAGGGTTTAAATTTGTGGATTAAAGAAGGTAGATTATTACTGTGTTATTGAGGCCGACAAAGCACACACATTCACATAATAGTAACCTACGCTATAATTGTCAGACCAAGAAGTTATAATATTTATTTATTTCCCACCAATGCTGAGTTAATTGATTTGCATGAATCCTAATTGAATATTAGCCCTAGAATCTGTGTTCCTTTAAATTTGCTTTCACAAACTCTTTAATATCCAGTATTGTTTTCTTTAGTTTTATAAATCCAAAACCATAATTTTTTGTCGCTCAAACAATGAATCTTTGGATAATAATTAGTACATAGGATAATTTCCCCATATAATTCCCATGGGTTCGACTTGAGTTATAAATTTTATTTGCCACTGTTCTGCAATTTATCTGTATATTTTACAGTGATCAGTGATATGGGGTAGTAACGCGATGCTTGACTCCATACCTTGCAAAAACATAAGCAAGTAATTTGTTACAAAAATGGGACCCCCCATCGCTTACTAGAGCCCTTGGCATCCCAAATCTGGTCACGAGCTTCTGCATGAAGTTGATGACAACTTTTGAATCATTGGTGGTCGTTGGAATGTCTCTGACCCGTCGCGAGACATAGTCCACCACGAGCAGTATTTACGAGAACCCACGAGATTGTGGAAAAGACCCCATAAAGTCGATCCCCCAAACGTCGTAGATCTCAACTTCGATCACCGGAGTCTGTGGCATGATTCATCCCTCCGCAAGTTGTTGTCAGTCCTCTAGCAACGATCACAGCTCGTAATACACCCGCGACAGACCTCGTAGATGGAAGGCCAGTAGAACCCACTTGCTAGAATCTTGAATGCAGTCCGGTTCGCTGAGTGATGCCCAGCACTAGGAGATGAATGGCAAGCCTTGTAGTTTTACTGCCACTCAGACTGGGGGACACAAAAGCGAATTATGTCGTCAGCACACTGACGCTACAGGTAGGGGTCCTCCCAGTAGTAGAATCTAACGTCGTGCAGGAACTTCTTCTTTGCATACAGCGAGGCGTCTGGTGGAAGAGCACCGGTCACCAGGTGATTGGCGTAGTCTGCATACCATGGTGTCTTAGACTCATACGTCTCTCTCAGGTCCTAAATAGGACAAATCTGCTCATCAGGGAAGGTCTCTCGGATCCTCAACTGTTGGTTGTCCCCCTCAACTGGTGGCTCCAATTTTGATAAGAGATTCGCGATCACATTCTCGCTCCCTTTCCTGTCCTTGATTTCCAAGTCGAACTCTTGGAGTAGCAGAATCCACTTAATCAGGCGGGGGTTGGTATCTTGTTTCGTGAACAAGTATCTGATGGCGGCATGGTCAGTGTAGACAATTGTTTTCGAACCTATTAGATAGGACCAAAACTTGTCGAACGCATATACCATTGCAAGGATCTCCTTCTCAGTGGTGGTGAAGTTGCACTGCGCCGGGTTCATGCTCTTGCTGGTGTAGTGGATGACATGGAAGAGTCTCCCTTCAGCTGCTCCCATTGCGTAGTCGCTGGTGTCGCACATCAAAATGAAGGGCTCACTCCAATCCGAAAAGTCAGAACTGGTGCAGTCACTAGGCCTTCTTCAGCCTCTTGAAAGCTTGCAAGAACTCATCATCAAACACGAAGGAGACATCCTTCTCCAGCAGGTTGCACAACGACCTAGAGATCTTTGAGAAGTCTTAGATAAACCTCCGATAGAACCCAGTGTGGCCGAGAAAGCTCCAGACCGCTTTGACATTTGCTGGTGGTGGCATCTTTTCAAGTTCTGTCACCTTGGCTCGTTCCACCTCCAATCCTTCGGCTAACACTCTATGTCCTAGCACGATTCCCTCTCGCACCATGAAATGGCACTTCTCCCAATTGAGACACAGGTTGGTCTCGGTGCACCTCTCCAGTAAAGTGGCCAAATTCTGCAAACAAGCATCAAATGAGCTACCAAAAACTGAAAATTCATCCATGAATACCTCCATGACTTCTTCAATCAGGACGTAGAAGATGTCCATCATGCATCTCTGGAAGGTTGCCGGTGTGTTGCATAGGCCAAATAGCATCCGCCAGTACACAATCACTCCATACGGACAGTTGAATGTGGTCTTGTGCTGGTCCTTCGGTGCTACAGCAATCTGGTTGTACTCTGAGTAACCATCAAGAAAACAATAGAAAGGGTATCCAGATAATTTATCCAGCATTTGGTCAATGAATGGGAGGGGAAAGTGATCCTTGCACGTGGCAGCATTGAGAGTCCGGTAGTCGATGCAAAACCGCCATCCAGTGACTGTTCTTGTCGCGACCTCCTCTCCATTTTTGTTCTTGACAAATTGCATCCCCCCTTTCTTAGGTACTAATTGAGTGGGGCTCACCCACTTGCTGTCGGATATTGGGTAGATCATGTTGTGATCTATGAGCTTCATAACCTCCTTCTTCACAGCCTCCTGCATGATTGGGTTCAGCCTTCGCTGTGCCTGTATTTTTGGCTTGGCGTCTTTCTCCAGAATGATCTTGTGCATGCATAATGAAGGACTGATCCCCTTGATGTCTCCCAATGTCCACCCAATGGCGGACTTGTACTTCCTCAGGACTCAGAGTAGTTTATCCAGTTCAACCTGAGCCAGAAAGAAAGAGACGATTACAGGGTAAGTATCTTTAGAGTCCAAAAAAGCATACTTGAGGTGTGCCGGGAGTGGTTTGAGTTCCAAAACAGGCGGATTGGAGTTAGAAGTCTGTTGTTCCAGACCTGCGTCGATCGATGCATGATGTGCATCGATCAACGTGGATGAGATTGCAGCGATCCCTTTTCCATGTCTCGCTATTTCGATTGACGAAACATTTGTGTCAACCCTCCTGCCTGTGTCAATCGACGCTGCTCTTGAAGATGCATTGCTCAAAATTCTTCCTGCGTCGAGCATCGTATAAGTACTCCTCATTTTCTCTTCATGTTCTGATTGTACCGGCTTGGTAACCGCTCCCATTTGTTCTCCTTTTCCCGGGTTATTTCCTCAAACACATCTAGCTCCATCACTAGATCCACAAGTTCATCGTCCGCCTTATCCAGATCTGAAGACAAAAACAAAGAGTGCAGTAAGCAGTTCTTCAGAAAATCTGGGTCAGTTTTAAGAGATGAGAAGGGAGAGGAAATCACCAGATTGAAACAATTGTTCATGTGGCACTCTTCCTGGTAGCTCCCATCGTTATGCTTCTGCATTGCTTTGTAAATTTAGAAGGTGACTGACTCGTCATTAACTCGGAACATCAGTTTGCTATCTTGGATATCAATCAGCGCTCCACTGGTCTTCAAGAAAGGTCTCCACAAGATCAGCGGAATGATGTGGTCTTCTTCCATATCAAGCATCACGAAGTCTGCTGGAATGATGAACTCCTTTACCTTCACGAGTACATCTTCCACAATGCCTCTCGGATAAGATAAGGATCTGTCCGCCATTTGCAGTGATATGGTTGTTAGCTTGATGCACCCGATCTCAAGTCGCTTGAAGATTAACAACGGCTGAAGGATCCTGGGTCCTCCCTCTTCAGCGGCTGCTTCTTCTGAATAACCGCACTGCATTCCTCAAACAAGTTAACCATCTCGTGCTCCAGGAAGGGTCTTTTCTGAGAGACCATGTCTTTCAGAAACTTGATATACCTTGGCATATCTCGCAGCGCCTCTACCAGCGGAATGTTGATATGCACCTTCTTCATGTTCTGCTAAAATCGTGCTACCTCTCGTTTATCTTCGTTTTAGAAAAACACTACGGGAATGGCATGGGAGGCTTCTTCACAGGTGGCTTGGAATCTTGCGTCGATCAATGTGCATTTGCATCGATCGACATAGGTTGATCTGCAATAGTCTCACCGCTGCCTCTGCGTTGATCGACGCAGTCTGCGTCGATCGATGTGGAGGCATCTTCTGCGGCCTCCTCGACCTGCTCCACTTTGTTGTCCACCTGCGAGTCCCTTCCTGGCTGTTCTGGCCCCTCGTACGACTTTCCCCCTATGAGAGTTATGGCGTTGACCTCGTTCCTTTGATTCTTTGGGTTAACTTGAGTATTTCTAGGCAATTGTCCGGGTTTGTGCTGGGCTCCAAGGGCATTGGGGATCTGACTGACCTGCTTCTCTATGATCTGCATGTGCTACTCCACGCGGTCTACTTTGGAATATACTCTAGAGATTTCTTGCTCCAATTTTCCCACTTTGTCAGTGGATCGTTGCATTAACTTGGCCAAAATCTCCTCGAGATTTGGCTTCTTCTTTTCTACCACAGCTCCATCTTGTAGTGCAAATCCAGGTGGTGGCTGCTCTGCGGCTTGAGGGTTCGCTTAGGAAAACCCAAGATGGTTCCTTGCGTGGTTGTAGTTGTAGGGCTGATTGTTATGTTGATATCCTCCACGGTAGTTGTTTTGGTAACCACCCCTTTGGACGAAATTGACATCTACACAGTCCCCCTCAACAGGAGCTTTGACAGGCTCTACAACTGCAACTGGCTGCTCCACTTTGAATGCAGCGAAGTCCTCACGCAGCTTCTTCACTTCGGCGGCTAGATCCACCTCTTCAGTGACCTGTTCCACATCCTTCACAGGTCGATGTCGAATGGAGGCCCACCTGTGATTATTGTTGGCCATCTTTTGGAAGAATTCCATGGCCCTCTTTCTGCTCTTTACCATTATAGTGTCTCCAAGTGTGGCATCTACCTGCTCGACAGTCCTTTCGTTCAGCCCCTCGTAGAAAGTCTCTGTCTGCTCCCCCAATGACAATCCGTGACCTGTACAAGCTCGAAGCAACTCCTTGTAGCGCTCCCATGTCTCGTAAAAGTTCTCCTCAGATCGTTGGGAGAATCTCGTGATCTCCCTCCGTCTTTTCCTAATGACGCTAGGGGTAAGAAGTTCCCGAGAAATTAATTTCTCAGTTGCGTCCAAGTGCTGATGCTGCTCTTGTCCAGTGCAAAAAACCAGGCCTGTGCTTTATCACGCAGGGAGAATACGAACAAACGCATTCGGATCCCGCTCTAGCTGACTCGATTGATCTTGAATGTGTTGCAGAGTAGTATAAACTTTTCACAATGTGCATAAGGATCCTCAGTAGCCCTTCCACCGAATTGGTTTTACTGCACCATCTGCACCGTTCCGGACTTCAGCTCAAAGTTGTTGGCATTGATCCCAATCCTGAAGTTTTCTCCTGATATCGAGGACGGTATCTCTTCTGAATGGCATCCTCGTCCTCATCCTCATTATCAGCATCGTCAGGTTCCTCCAGTGGTTCCTCGTCTTCTTCGTGATCATCATCAAAGATCAGATTGCGGAAAATGTGCCTGGGATTTCGGTTGTTCCTCTCGAGGTTCAGCTGCTGCAGTTGCTCCCTCATAGTAAGAACTTCTCGAACAAGTTCAGCTTGTTCCTCGGGAGTCAATTGTGGAGGATTTTGTGGTGGGTCTGGCTGTGCATTTTTGGCCATTGGTTGATTACTTGATCTTCCTAGTTCTTGATTCTTCCTTCGTTTGTTTCTTCGGCAAGTGGTTTTGATTTCTAGGTCGTATTTCACTAGCTTCTTCCCACTGGCTCGTGTAATCATATACCACTTGTACAGCAAAGGAGGTAGTGAATTAAAATTGTAAAAGAAATAAACAAAACAGAAAACTTTAAAGGTTGAAAAAAAAAGAAACTGCATCAATCGATACAGAACAGTGTCGATCAATGCGACTGGAAAACTTGCATCAATCGATGCCACTGTAGATCGATCGACGCGAGACAAAACTGTACAAAAATTTACTGAAAATGCAAAAATTACAGCCTAATTCAGTATCTCAAACACAAAATTAATAGTAAGATAAATTCAATTCACTCCCCAGCAACGGCGCCAAAATTTGATCGGTAATTATTTTAACTAGCAATTTAGCTAATGCTAATAATATAGCGGCAAATAAAATTATCGGATCTCAAAGGAATGAAATAACAAAAATCTTATATATTAAAACGTAGTTTCTTGAAATATTGGTTAGGGAAAATCAAATTTTGGGTTATGGAATATTTTGAAATTTAAAATAACTTGCAATTTAAAATTGAAACGAAAAATAGAAAATCTTTGAGGATTCAGATATGAGAAACACAGATTCCAGGGTTTTCTACCTATCAAGCATAACATGTAATGATAAATCAATCAATTCCAATTTAATTCCCAATCGTAGTGAAACATCAGAAAATTATTATGAATCTCTTAGTTAGACAATTCACAAAGTAGATTAACCAAATATCTCTTATCCTTTCAGTCTTGAGAATAATTCAGTTAACTCTAAAGCCCTACAGATCTATTCCTACAATCTATTTCCCTCTTTTCACACAAGAAATTAGTTTATATTTTGAAAACTCTTTCCATTGAAAATTATTACTTTTTAGTCTTTAATTCTCAACTAATTAACCCTAAGAAGTGGCCAACAACTCAAGATTACAAATTAAGCATGGAATTCATAAATTACGATAGGAAAGGAAAATTAATTTAATTAATCACACATTCATACTCAATAGTTCGAAACCAAAGAATCTGAAAACAGTTTAGTTACACATATTCATAATAGAGATCATCAAGAATAGATAAAACCCCTGTTTTGAAATAGCATAATCTTAAACTGATGTAGAAATTGATGCCCGATTTCTATTGTAGTTGCACAAATATCTATCTTCAAAAGTAAAATACAATTGTTGTTGTTGAATCTCTAAAAACTAAACTCTAAAAGACAGCATGTCCCTAAAACTCAAATTTACAAGGCTTTTTATAGTGGTGAATAATGTATCATATAGTATCTAGGATTAGATATTTCTAAATCTTCATACAGGATCAGATCTTGGAAGTTACAAACCCGCGTCGATCGATGCAGAAGGTGTAGGGATTTGTCGGCGAACCGAATTGCCAAATCCAAATGAACCGGACCATTTCATGGATATTGAGAACAACCAACATACGATATACCTAGTATGCTCCTATGAATCTAATGTAGTGGATTTCACGAGTTTACCTTAACTCCGTAGTCTTATATCCAATCTTTCGCTTTTGAATTCCAATCCCTTGATTAAACCACACAATTTAATTAAATCTGCGGAATGAGAAATTAGCAAAGAACCAATTTCAAGATTTAATTTAAATAGAAGAGAAAACAAAGATGAATCTGTTCTCTAGATTAGGCCTTCAGATTTGTATCCCAATGATGTTCAATCCTGCTACTGGTGAGGATTCCAAAGGACTGTGATTGTGTAGGCCAGAGTCGAAACTTCGTCTCTCAAAACACACAGAGTCGTCGCCCCTTCTCTCTCTCCCTAGGGTTTCAAACTGATTTGAAAGTTCTGAGGTGGCTAGGGTTTCAGAGAGAGCTGTCTATTTATAGACCTAGGGTTTTAACCCTAATGGGCTACTGGGCTCAATTCAGCATATTTAATTGGGTCAGACCTGGGACCTAATACAAATAATAAAGTGGGCCTATGAATTAATTAATTCTCATGTCCACAACCCAGGACATAATTAATTAATTAATATTAATTATTTTTCACCACAGAATTAATATTGACCTACCCCTTTATTACCACGTTATGAGAACAGGCTGCATTTACTTGAGAATCCCCATATTTAAGATTATCGGACATTCATTAATTAATCGGAGCTTCTGACAAGCTCTATCTACAATTAATGAATATCTTACTTTCCTGAGCAGTACCACTCAAACCTTATCACTTGTGCTTGAACATAATCAGCCCGCAGGACTTTAGCACGATGAATGTTATTGAGCTCCTTAGGGAATGTCCCCATCCTATTACTCGGATATGGTTAACTAGCTCCAGTCTCAGGCTGCAATACACAAACTGCTGTTATCCAAGATGCGGTTATACGAGCACGTTACTCAGGCTCTCCACCATGGTAAGTCTAAGCAACAGTAAACTTGTGCATGCCCCTGAACCTTTGTTAGGGTTTGGACTCAATCAAGATCGAGATCTTGTATTCTCTAATGTCAGACAGTAGAATACATCTCACTTTGGTCCAATCAATATGCCACCGCGCATATCAGCATATCAAGCAATCAAGAAAGATTACTTCTTTCCGACTATGCTGCAGCCTATACCGACAAACTTATCCTCGTATGTTGTCTCGGTTATGATAATATTTATATCTAAATAGGTCAATTGATCATACTGTCTTCTGCGATCTACAACACGCAGTATGATCGTCCCTATCGATGAGATAAGAGGATCTACTTGTTACTCGCATGTAAGTTAGTTAATTGATAGGAAATACCATTGAATGTATACTCATCGTAATAAATGCTTTCTGTATACAAAACCCAACAATCTCCCACTTATACTCAAAGCATTACACTCGCTATTACAGAGTATACAGTGCGTCTATCTAGCCTAGCTATTACATCAACCACTGCCAGTGGTAGGCATCCACCTCAGACCTAGTCCACAAATATGTCTTTCATAAACCTTATGTGCCAAGAACTTTGTGAATGGATCAGCTAGGTTGTCACTAATGTCAATCTTCTTGATCTGCACATCGCCCCTCGATACGATCTCTCGTATGATATGGTACTTCCTCTCTATGTGTTTGCTCGCCTTGTGAGTCTGTGGTTCCTTCGAGTTTGCCACTGTACTAGAGTTGTCACAATGGATTGTGATACTCTTAGGCAGACTCGGAATCACATCCAACTCTAAAAGGTAGTTTCGGAGCCATACCCCTTCTTTCGAAGCTTCGGAGGCGGCGACATATTTCACCTCCATCTTGGAGTCAGCAATGCATTTCTGCTTTGCGCTCCTCCAAGATACAGCCCCACCTCCCAAGGTAAACACATAACCTGAGGTCGATTTCTTCTCGTCTTGGTCCCCTTGGAAATTTGAATCTGTGTAAGCCACAGGGCATAAATCCTCACTTTGATAAACCAGGCAATAATTCATAGTTCTCTTCAAATACTTGAGGATGTGCTTTACCACAGTCCAATGCGCTTGTCCAGGGTTACACTGATATCTTGCTACCATGCCAACGGCATAACAAATATCAGGCCTGGTACACAGCATTGCATACATGAGGCTACCCATCGCAGATGCGTATGGTACAAGACTCATCTCATCTTTCTCACTCTGTATCACAAGACACTGCCCAGTAGAAAGATGTACGCCAGGTCTGAAAGGTAGCAAGCCTTTCTTGGCGAGTTGCATGCTAAACCGGGCTATCACAGTATCCACATAGGATGCCTGGTATAAGCTTAACATCCTTCTCTTATGATCCTGTAAGACCTTAATCCCAAGGATGCACCCAGCTTCTCCCACATCCTTCATTTGGAACTGTTCGGATAACCAACGTTTAATCTCCGACATCAATCCCTCGTTGTTTCTAAATAGGAGTATGCCATCCACGTACAATGCAAGGAAAACCACGCTCCCACTGACACAAAGTCGGTAAACACAACTTTCGTTCTCCAACTGTGAAAATCTGTAATATTTAATCACATCGTTGAAACGTAAGTTCCACGGCCTTAAAGCTTGCTTAAGTCCGTACAAGGACTTCTTAAGCTTCCAGACAAGATGTTCTTCGCCCTTGCACGTATAACCCTCGGGTTGTTGCATATAGATGTCCCTACCTTCTTCAAGGTAACCGTTTAGAAAAGCGATTTTGACATCTATTTGCCAAATCTCGAGGTCTAAGTGCGCTGCTATGGCAAGAAGTATCCGGATGGATTTGAGTATGGCTACCGGTGAAAAGGTTTTGTCATAGTCTATGCCCTCTTTCTGACTAAAACCCTTTGCTACCAGCCTGGCTATGAAAGTCGTAACTTCTCCATCTGCTCCTTTCTATCGCTTGTATACCCACTTGCACCATATGACCCTAAAACCATGAGGCAGCACAGCTTTCTAGTATACATCCATAGCGGTTATGGATTCAATCTCAGAATCCATAGCGATGCGCCACTTTGCAACATCATTGTCCTGCACTGCCTCTTCGTAGGTCAGTGGGTCAGAGTCCTCATGTCCATCTTCAGGGCTCAAGTCCAAAGACTCACCCACGAACATGTACCTTTCCAGCTGGAAAATAACTCTCCCATTTCGACAAGGCATCGGTGTCGTGTCAGCAGTTGGTGCAGCAACTTGTGGTTCTGCACCTTGCACTAAAGAACGCACAGGTAATGTTGTACCTCTCACAGGTGCACCCACGTTTGCACGTTCCCCTTCCCTTGGAATCGCATTCTCATCTTCAATTTTTTAAGAACTACATCACTCCTTGTCTTGTGGTTTCTTACATACTAGTCCTCCAAGAATCTAGCGTTGGTGCTGACAACGATTCTCTGACTCTCAGGACAGTAAAAGTAACCACCTTTTTCGTTTGCCTAGGATACCCTATAAACAACATTACCTTGGTTATGCTTTCTAACTTATCAGGTTCCTTCGTCAACACGTGTGCCGGAAAACCCCATACTCTAAACTTGCACAAACTGGGTTTGTGTCCAAGGAAGAGCTCACATGGTGTCTTAGGAACTGATTTAGAAGGCACCAAGTATAAGATGTAAGTCGTTTCCAATACGTATCCCCAAAACGAAACGGTTAAGCTTGAATAAATCATCATTGAAGACTCTATGATAAGGAACAAAGATACACTCAGTTATAACTGCAATACAACGTTGTTCAAGTTTGACACAGCACGACAAAACTGTCTCTGCAAAAAGCATGGCAGTGATCATAAAAGGCAGAGGGGCAGGTCTGCTACAACAGAAAAGTATGGCCTTTGAATGGACATCATTCGAATTGTCTCTACCGGCTACTTTCTGGAGATTCAATTATAAATAGCAGATGGACAAGACTACCGAAGCTCTCAAACATCTGATTTAAAAGCGCCCTTACTCTGCCGAATTTAAAGCTCATAGAATTCAAAGCTCTCAAGCGAAAGGCATTTACTCCGTGTGTCAACCTGTGAACACGAGGCTCTTAAGCTTACTGAATCTTCTATGATTCATCGTGTGACTTTCAGTACACGAGGATTAAGTCTTTTTGGCTTAGTATTTCTTTTTGGTGTTCTTACTTTTCAAGTAAGAACATAGTAGCCTAATTCTGAGAAGAGGAAAAGGTTCTTACGGGCTATTGCCGACTTTCGAGTGTTTTGGCAAGAACTCAACCATCCACCCATCGGAGAATGAGAAAGGAGGTTTGTCCTCAATCCGTTTCCGACTACTGTCAATTCTGAGAAGACTTCGAGGTCTTACCTGGCTTCGAGGATTTGAAGAAGGAGTGAAGATCATCTATCTAGGCGAGTGATCCAGTTTAGTGCGAACGGTGGTTTTCGTGGTGATTGGATATAGATCGTGAGGAGTGTATACTTCATTACTTAGTGAATTACCGGATTAATTTCCGAAGAGTGGATGCAGGACTTAAGGATCCGAACCACTATAATATCCTGTCTCAGTTTACTGTTTTCGTTATTTTTGTATTACACAGTTTCCAACTGAGTCTTTGAAACCTTCAACACTTCTATAAAGTGTTGAAGTGTATATCTGTAAACCGACTAAATAAGCTATCGGCTAAACACAATTTTATAAAACCAAAACTGGGAAACTGACCCCCCCCCCCCCAGTTTTAGAGTGCAACTGCTAAGCAAAACTTTCGCTGCACGATTATTCATACTCTGATCAGGGACCAACAAGTGTGGGTTGCTGCTTGATCGTATACCAACAATTGATTTACTGAGATCTAATGGATCAGATTCATTCTTTTTTCTCACAGGGAATTCTTTCTCACCTGATCCGCTCCCTATATATATATATATATTTGATTTTCTATTTAGTATAATAAAAAAATGTTCCCAAAATAATATATGCTGATATATTTTATTTTTATTAAAATTACAATATGTAAAAACATATAAAATTATAATCATAAAAAACTATTTATATTATTGCTACAGTTATATGAATTGCCAAATTACTTATTGATTAATTATCAAATTAATTTAATATTTGAATGTGTTATAAGAAATGAAAAAAATAGTTGATGCTATAATTGTGTAAAAAAAAAATTACTTCTATGTATTTTCTCGCTCATTTATATATGTAACTAACTATTCTATTTTAATTTAGGGAAAACTAAGAATTTTATCCTAAAAGATTGAGTTTCTGGGAATTTTATCTCAAGTTTTTGCAGTTAGGGAATTTTATCCCACCTTTTAATTCAAAACTGGAAATTTTATCCTGAAAAGCTACCTCCGTTAATTTATGCTGAGTCACACGGTTATGTTACATGTGGGCGATGATTAGCGTCCACATGAATTTTTTTAAAATTGGGCAATTAAAATAAAAATTAAATATGTCTAAATCCCTAAATTTTCCCCCAAACCGTACCCCTGAATTCCTTCTCCGCCTCCCCTCAGTCCACCACAAAATCGGCGTTCTTGAAGAAACGATGTTTTTTCCAGACAGAGCTCCAACTTAGCGCCCATATACTTATAAGAAGTTAGATTCCAACACAAATGGAAAATTATCTCCCGAGGAATACAAGACTATAGTGAAGGCCTTCAGGATAAGAAATCTCGTCAGAAAAATAGGTGCAGCAGATATTTGAGAATGTAGATTTGGATGGTGATGATTTTATTGACTTCCATGAGTTTGTAGAAATATAGAAGGAAGTAAAGCAGGGCGAAGATGATGGATTTGCACCGTGCTTTCCCTGCCTTCGACAAAGATAATGACGAGAAGATCACAGTGGAAGAAGTGTATGAGTTGACGCAGAGGCTGAGAGAAAGGTGCACCCTGCAAGATTGTAGAAAATGGTGCGAGCCGTGGATAACAATGGTGATGCTATTATGATTAACTCAGATGAATTCATTCACTATGATGACTCGCACCATGATTACATATTAGCTTAATGTTGTATTGAAGCCATGGTAAATGATTTCAAGTTTGTATGTTTATTGACCATGTAAGACCCAATGGAAATGAGCGAGACTAGTCCTCCGATCGAAAAGAAATACTCTTTTGTATTAGTACAGATAATCTAACTCATCTCGGAAGCAAGATCCAAAAGCACGTACTGCCTCCGCGAAATCCCCACAACACGCATCGCCACCATTAACACAACCACCGCCGTCTGCACCACTAATAGAATATGGTGTTTGAACGTCGCCAACCTAAGGGTAGAAGGAATTTGGGAGAAAGAATTTTGGGTCTATGGAAATTTAGAAGAAAATTTAGGGATTTGGACATATTTAAATTTTATTTTAGTTGCCCAATTTTTTAAAAATCTTTGTGGGCGCCACATCATCGTCCACATGGAAGATAATCGCATGACTTAGCATAAATTAACAGAGTTAGCTTTACAGGATAAAATTCACAGTTTAAATTAAAATGTGAGATAAAATTTCATAACTGTAAAAACTTGGGATAAAATTCCCAGAAATTCAATCTTTTGGAATAAAATTCCTAATTTTCCCTTTAATATATTAGTAGATTTTTATAAATTCAAAATGTAAAAAAATAAAATAATGAATGACAAATGAAATACCAACTAGAAACTGCTTCTCTAAACCCCATCCAAGCGATTGATCATCCATAAAAAATGGCTATAGATTAGTGTCTGTCAAGTTAAGATACCATACAACAACAAAACACCTACAGAATATTGTGAACCATTTTCCCACCAAACTCCGCATCTAGGAAATCAATTATTTAATACAGAAAAGAAAAATGAAAGTTAGAAATTAAAGTATTAAACCACAAGAACCTGTAATGTATGAGCATGGGCACTTCCAGAAGAAAGAGAAAAGGTGCAGAATGTTTTACTTGCCTTTATTCATTTCACAATCAAAAATGCTTCTACCAGACAAATTATCAGATAATTAAGAGCCCTTTTCACCAAAGGAAAAAACATATCTAATGTAGCACTTCTCTTCCTAGCAAAAATAATCATCCAACTGATCGGCCGTGTTCATTGCTTCCAAAGGAAACAATAGTCGAAGAAACCACACTAGATGATTTAAACAAACTATGAAATAAATCTACAAGACCGCTGGTTCTGAGAGACCGCCGCTGCTACCACTCAGAACCACCACTTTACCATCAGAGTCAACATCAACAATAACTGTGTCACCTTCCTTGATCTCGCACGCAAGCATCTTCTCTGCCATGCTATCCTCTAATAGTCTCATAATAGCTCGTCTGAGTGGTCTGGCTCCATAACTCGGGTCATATCCTTCTTCCACCACCTTATCTTTAAACCTCTCGGTCACACTAAGATCGATATCTCTGCCTTCTAGTCTCTTGAACACCTCCTTCAGCATTATATCAGATATCTCCTTTACCTCCGGCTTGGTGAGCTGTCGGAATACAATCATCTCATCTAATCTATTTAAGAATTCTGGCCTGAAATATTGTTTTAACTCCTCGGTCACTAGGCTCTTGATCCGGTTGTAGCTGTTATCCTTCTCATCATAATCTAGGTCAAAACCAATGCGACGGCCTCCCTTCTCAATTACATTACTTCCGATATTGGATGTCATGATCAGAAGAGTGTTTTTGAAGTCTACCGTTCTACCTTTACTGTCTGTCAACCTACCATCTTCAAGAATTTGAAGCATCATGTTGAAAACATCAGGATGAGCTTTTTCAATCTCGTCAAAAAGCACCACCGTGTAAGGACGGCGACGAACAGCCTCAGTTAACTGCCCACCTTCAGTGTAACCAACATATCCAGGTGGTGACCCAATGAGCTTTGAAACAGTATGTCTCTCCATGAACTCACTCATATCAAGTCGGACCATAGCTTCTTCAGATCCAAAATAATACGTAGCCAATGTTTTAGCTAGTTCGGATTTCCCCACACCAGTAGGGCCAGAAAAGATGAAGCTAGCAATGGGACGGTTGGGATTTTTCAGCCCAACACGAGCACGACGAATAGCACGACTAATGGCTTTGACAGCTTCATCCTGCCCAATGACCCTTTTGTGGAGCGTCTCCTCCATCTTGAGGAGGCGGTCAGATTCATCAGTTGAGACTTTGTCGACGGGAATGCCTGTCCAAGCAGAAACGATATGCTGAATGTCAACTTCAGTAACAACAGGGCCTCCATCTCCAGCCTCACTTTCTGCCTTCGTCAACTCCTTGTTTTTTTCGACCAGAGCAGACATCTGTGCCTTAAGATCCATTTCTTTATCACGAAGCTCCCCTGCCTACAAATTAATTAAGACCATACAAGACTCAGGAGCTAACACTTTATTTTCTACCTACATTTAAATTTTAATATATATTTAGGATCCTAAATCTTAACTATATAGGGCATAAAAGCATATCATGTCTGCCCGCAACTCACCTTCTCAAAGTCTTGACTCCGAACAGCCTCATTCTTGTCCTTTGTTATCTGCTTCATCTCCTTTTCGAGCTCCTTGGCTTCTTCAGGAAGCTGCAAAAGGTAAAAAGTAATCATCACTACCCTAATTTAAAGGGCTTTGGCTTCTTCAGGAAGCTGCAAAAGGTAAAAAGTAATCATCACTACCCTAATTTAAAGGGCTGTGATAGTTATTCGGTCATGCTTATACCTGAGCATGTCGAAGTCGGACCCGGGAACCAGCCTCATCAATCAAATCAATAGCTTTGTCAGGCAGAAAACGGTCGCTGCAACATGCAAGATAATCTTCAAATGTGAAGTTTTCGACCTTTTTGAGGTTGAAGAGACAGACACGCTAATTTGTAGGAACAGTAACAGTGTTTTGCATGGTCAATCTCATTATCCCTCACAGAAGCATGAGAATTTCTGTCGAGACTCATCAACTACTTTTTCATTACGTTCTTGCCAGTAAGTGTTCATAAAAAGGATAACCAAAAGTCACTTCAAGCATAGAACTGATATAATTATTTTGGGTTTTGGGGTGAGAAGAACTGGAAATAACCACTGTTTGAGCCAATAGGTGCACTAACTGCATATCAATAATAAATAGATGAATGCCCTAATACTGCATACCTGATATACTGAAAAGACAATTGTGCTGCAGCAACTAAAGCTTCATCGGTGTAATGAAGCTTGTGGTGTATCTCATACCGCTCCCTTAGCCCTTTAAGAATCTCAACAGCTTCATCTACTGTGGGTTCAGGGACCCTGACAGGTTGAAACCTTCTTTCAAGGGCAGGATCCTTTTCAATGTGTTTCCGGTATTCATCCAGCGTAGTAGCCCCAATACACTGCAATTATATATTAGCGTTAAACAGATATGAAATATTAACACAAGTAGAAAGTCCACAAACCTGAACAAAATAAAATCCAAATGTACAAATATTAGGTCCAATTTACTCGAATTGTACATCTTTTTTTAACCGAGAGCCCTCCTATTATAGTCACATGAGAAACCACTCCCTCACACTCCAAGTGCAATACGTAGTAAAAATCTTAGCTAGGTAAAGGTTTTCATGATCGTCTCACCTGACACAAATTAGAAGATATTCTTGTGTAATGTGTATCCTATATTGACAATACAGACATTATATATCACTAATCTGTCTTACCACTAAAACAAAAATCAAAATTAGCATCACCAACGGAACCATGAAAAAATCTTACTGCATGTGTGCAACTACAAATCTAAACATAATCGAATACCAAGTTTATGAGAGGAGTATTTCCAAGCACAACCAATGAACTCATGATCAAAGTTCAAGCTCTCTAACATTGAAGCAATAATCTTTGAGTTTATCTTAAAGTCGGAATCGTGTTCGGAGCTGCCTTATGATTTTAATAGAAGCAACACTATCTATTAGTAGGACATAAGGAGAGAAAAGAAAGAGGTGAGATGGCAAATGGAGATATTCCACTCATGACTTTTGTTACTATTCTTCAACAATATGAAAAACAGGCTAAGCGTCAGGCAAGCTCAACTCTGCACCCTGACAAATTTCATCTTTGTTCCATATAATTATTCTGAAGTTAACCTGTAGTTCACCACGAGCCAATGCAGGCTTCAAGATGTTTGCTGCATCAATTGCCCCTTCTGCGGCTCCTGCTCCTATCAAAGTATGTACTTCATCAATGAAAAGAATAATGTCATCACTTTTCCTAATCTCCTCCATCAACTTCTTCAATCTTTCTTCAAATTCACCACGATATTTTGTCCCAGCAACAAGGAGACCCATATCCAATGTTATCACCTAATTTGCACAAGAAGTTGGCAATGAGGTATAAAAATAAAATGCAATTCCTAAAGTGAATTTCGAGGACATGAGCATAAAATTTAATTAAATTGCAGTAAAAATCAGCATCAGATGGCATAATGGTATATTAGATCCAGAGAAGGACCACAATCACAAACCATTGTTGCGAATGTGTTTACTTTAACCAATAGAGTAAGTGAGCAACTAAAGCATGTAAGAAAAAAAATTCTATATATTAGGGCAGGCACTAGATCTATCTGCTTCTAGGTCTATCATTCATCAAAGAAAGGAATCAAGAAGTTAAGTATGAAGCTATTTCATATAATAAGCAAAACACGTACTAACACACCTTTTTCCCCTCGATAGTCTCCGGAACATCCCCACTGGCTATTCTTTGAGCAAGGCCCTCAGCAACAGCTGTTTTCCCAACACCAGGTTCTCCAATGAGGCAAGGATTATTTTTCGTGCGTCTTCCCAAAATTTGTGTGACACGCTCAATTTGCTCGTGCCTTCCAGAAACAGGGTCTAATTTACCCTAAAACAGACAAAATCCATTTCAAGCACACCACTATAAGTGTTCAACCCTTAGTTTTAAAAAGCGCGCTCGGAGCGCGCTCAGCGCTCCAAAATCAGGATGACCGCTTTTTTCCGGCCTGAGCGCCGAGCGAACGCGAAGCGTTGAAAAGCGCCTGGAGCGCCCGGAAGCGACGGGAGCGTGGAGCGATCCGAAGCGAGCGCTCACGGTGGTGAAGAGTTCTGGGAAAAAAAAAACCCTTTTTTATTTACTTAATCAATTTTTTTTTTATATTTTTGGTAAATATAACCTAAAAAGTAAAACCTATTCGAATCGAAGCTCTCGCACCCACCTCTCGCATCGATCGAGCGGCTCGAGCCGCACTTCGCTGCCCTGCCTGCCTGAAGCTCTCGTCCGTTGCTGCCTCTCGCCCATCGCACGCCTCTCGCCCTTCCCCAGCGCCGGACAGTCGCCGTCACCAGCAGCCAGCAGCAGGAGCGTATAATTTTTTTTTTAATTAAACCGTCTCTTTATGTTGCTAAATTGCTGAATTGCTGAAGTATATATTTAAATTGATGTGGGTATTGGGTGGGTATGTTGAATTTTGATGAATTGCTGCTGAAATTTGATATGTGGGCATTTGAATTTGTTGAAACTTTCTCTACAATGTGAAGACATGTATGGTTGGATATGTTGGATATTTGTTTGGTTGTTGAACCTTGAACTTAAATGTTTTAATTTGGATGTTTAAATTTTACTAGTTTGCTATAATTCTATGTCTTATTTGTTTTTTTTTTGCATATTTGTCATTTTGGAATTATTTGTTTAAGTAATAAATTGTGTATAATTGTATATGTAATTTGTACGTATTTTTTTGTTATCTTCGCTTCGCATACGTGAAGCGCTCGCTTCGCTTCGCTTCATCGCTTTGATTTTTGACTTGTCGCTTCGCTTCGCTTTTCGCTATTTAAAACTAAGGTTCAACCTCAGAAATACAAAACCTAGAAATGTACCTCTGCAGCAAGCTTGGTTAAATCTGTACCATACTCCTCAAGGGTAGGCATTTTGTTGCTAGAGCTCATATCACCACCAACAGTAGCTGGCTCTCGATTCTCACCTATCATTCTAATAACCTACATTGCGAAATGCATAATCCTTCAACTTTAGGGTAATCACAAAACGGCCAGATGTTAGAAAGGACTTCTCAGTACTTGCCTGAGTTGGAATATTATTGAGGTCGGCACCTAAAACCCCGAGGACACGCACAGCAACACCATCACCCTCACGTAGTAAACCCAGAAGCAGGTGCTCTGGAGCAATATAATTGTGTCCTAAACCCCAAAAAAATGTGTGAACTTCTAACTTCACAATAGTCACTGCAACAATACATCTGTTTATAATGATCAAGGGCAAAGAAAACTTGAGTTTGCTACCCAAAGGGTCAATTTCACAATATATTCATGAACTTTGATACATGAGCTTTCTATATGTTGCAGCAAGACCTGATTAATTTGCAAATTAGAGATGCAGCACACCTTTCGACAATTAAAAAACACTGCAGGTGCTCTGGAGCAATATAATTGTGTCCTAAACCCCAAAAAAATGTGTGAACTTCTAACTTCACAATAGTCACTGCAACAATACATCTGTTTATAATGATCAAGGGCAAAGAGATCTTGAGTTTGCTACCCAAAGGGTTAATTTCACAAGATATTCATGAACTTTGATACATGAGCTTTCCATATGTTGCAGCAAGACCTGATTAATTTGCAAATTAGAGATGCAGCACACCTTTTGACAATTAAAAAACACTGATTAAGCCTCAATAAATTCTCCTTCAGCAAGTTTTTCTTCTTGTTGATGTAAATATTAATAAGAACTTATTGTCACATCATGATCAGAAATAGTGTGCACGCTTATACTGCTAGAAACTTAATGATCGGATATTTACTGAGAATGTTAACTGTTCATGCTTAGTATGCAACTTCGATCAAGTTTCATGGCTTTTTCCGCAGTTAACCTAAAAATCAAAATTTGAACCATTTTTACAAAGGGCAACTTCCGCAGCCATGGTCATTATCACAAACCTATTACTAAATCTGACATATAACAATCAGGTGTGGCACTAACTGATAATGTCGTACCCAAAAACTTCAAAAATGAAAAATAAAAATAAATAATCGGAGATTCAAAATAATAAATAAATAAAGAGATGCAATAAAAGTAATAATAAGGTTACCAAGATGGCGTGCTTCCTCAAGCGAGAGTTCCAGCACATGCTTTGCCCGAGGTGTGAAAGGTATCTCAATAGCAATAAATCCATTTCCCCGTCCAATTATCTTCTCCACCTCAACACGAGCATCTTTCAAATTAATCCCCTGGGCCTTGAGGGTCTTTGCAGCAAGTCCAGTGCCCTCACCAATGAGCCCCAACAGAATCTGCTCCGTACCAACGAAATTATGCCCCAAACGCCTCGCCTCCTCTTGCGACAGCATAATCACCTTGATGGCTTTCTCCGTGAAGCGCTCGAACATGGCCCGCGGAGTCATCCGCGAGTTCCTCCCTCGCCCACCGGCGGAGGGGACGGTTGCAGCCACCACTTTTGACAGGAAAGAGTGCTGTCCTTGGAACAGCATAAAGTCAATGGAATTCGCTCGCCGCAGCCCTGAGAAACTGCCCACTCTCAAGGCCGCCGATCGCGTCCTGCACAGCATCACCACGGACATCTTTTTACTCTTATCAGATCCATTGAACTGCTGATTGCTCGTCAAACCCACCGAAAACAATTTAGTTTGTTGAAGCAAAGCATGCGACATTTTTCTGATACCGCAAACAAAACTGCAAGCATAAGCAGTAAACCTAGACTTGAAATATTCAAATTGGAAGCATAAAAAAACTCGTCGGAATCGTAACGGAGAAGTATCTGAATAGTTATTTTGTTTGTACTGGAGAAAAAAAATTACGAAGTTTACCAACCACCCTGCCGCCGCAGAGATCACGGAAAGGCAACGGTTCAGAGGACGGAGAAGTAGAGGAAGACAAGAAAAGAGCAGGCGGCGTTTCTGGCTCTTTGGGGGTGGGGCGAGGATTTTAAATATTTAAAAATTATTACCAAAAGCAAACAGTTAGGGCATCTAAGAGTATTACAACTCAACACAACTCAACTTAATAATAAAATATTATTTTTCCTCTTCCACCTACACAACACAACTAAATTTCTACGTCCACCCAACCTAAATTATATATTCCCTCCGTCCCATTAGATTAGTCCAGTTTTGTTTCGGCACAGAAATCAATATTTGTAAGTGTAGTTGAATTAATATTTTATTGATGTGAGGAGATTTTTTTCCATTTTAGAAAAGTGGACTAATATGGTGGGACAGACGAAAATGGAAATATGGACTAATCGAGCGGGACGGAGGGAGTAATTTTTTATATTACTATTTCAATATGTATTATTTACATTTTTTTAATTATATACATATAAAAAAATATATAACTATAATAAAAAATACATACTCTTAAAAATTTAATATTTGACTTGATAATAAAATAAAAATTACAAGAGTTGAAATAAAAATTAAACATAATACAACGAGTTACAAATACAAAAACAAACTAGTAAAGTGATAGTACAAAAAAAAATTCAAATTACACATTTAATTATGAGCTCCAAATTTTGCCCATATGTGTTCAATCAAGTCATGTTTGATGAGCTTCTCTACTGCGAAGTTCATTCCTATTAATCATATAAGAGAACAAACTCGAGATGTGTTGTGTAGAGTAGTTTAGCAATTCAGCATCTTCACCTTGCACTCCTGTAGGTATATCCATAAGAAATTCTCTGGGATCATGATAGTTTTGGTATGTATGATGTTCATCTTCTACTATCATATTGTGCAAAATGATACATGTCATCATTATTTTTCCGATCACAACCTTGTCCCAAATAAGACATGGACGTCGAAGAAATGCAAACCGAGCTTGCTGAACTCCAAAGGCTCTCTCCACATCTTTTCTGGCAGACTCTTGGTGTTGAGCAAATAACTTGTGTTTTCGGGTCTGTGGAGCAATAATTGACTTGACAAATGCAGCCCATGAAGGATAAAGGCCATCAGTAAGATAATATGCTCTATCATTTTGACGACCATTCACTACGTAATTAACTTTTGGTGCTCGACCTTCTAACACATCACTAAAGACAAGAGATTGATGCAGTACATTTATATCATTGCACGAACCTGGTGTTCCGAAGAACGAATGTCATATCCATAAATCATATGATGCAACAGCTTCTAAAATAATTGTTGGAGTTCCACATCTCCTTGTATATTGGCCCGCCCACGCAGTACATTTTTGTATTGGTGAAAGACTTTGTCTGCCGGTGGCATTTGGTCTTTGTTGAAAATATTCATCATTGACATTGAGAGTCTCCACTATACGACGGAATAATGATCTTTGCATGCGGAATCTCCGTCGGAACATTTCTGGAGTGTATGTCGGTCTCTCTACAAAATAATTATTCATCAAACTCTCATTACCAATCTAGCGTTATCTATCTATATAACTTCTTCTGTTTGTAGGTTGTGGAGTGCTTACAAACAGACTGTGGTTTCTTGTGATCATATTCTCGATGATTCCATCAATTTGTCAATTTTGTTGATGAACTCGTTCTTCCCACTCATCATATTCAGGTCATTCGAATGAATCAGAACTTGAGTCTGTTGAAGATTTTTCATGGTGAGACATTTTGTGAAATGAGCAAGAGGAATTAGAAAAGGCAAATATTTTTGCGAAAGAAATAGAAGGGCTAATGAAGAAAGTGTTGTGCATTATTAGGCATTATGTATATGATATATATAGACAAATGAATGTGAAAATATGCCGGATTGTGAAATATATAAAGTGTTGTGCATTATTAGGCATGTGACCATTTTGTTTTTTTTGTTGCAGACTCTTTCCACGCCTTTGAACATTTTTGTTGCAGAGAATGCATGTGACCATTTTGTTTTTTTGTTGCAGACTCCCTCCACGCCTTTGAACATTTTTGTTGACTTGCTTTACAGATAATGCAGGTGAGAAAATTTTCAGATAATGCATGTGACAAATTAGACATAATACATTGAAACACATAGAAATACAACAGACGGATTACATAGAAATACATTGAAACACATACTTAAACATCGAAATACCTAGAAATACATAGACGAATTGCATGATATACGTTAAAAATAGGACAAATACATGGAAATTACATGAAATAAGATTAATTAGATTGCCCGAACTCAAATGCCATACAACGGATTTAAAGCTCTTCTTCTTTTGGAGATAAATTATTTTTCGCTAGCAAGGTATTTAATGTCTTATTGTACATCTTCATTTTTGCAGTGTTTTTCCTCTCACGCTCCATCTCCACTTTAGCAGCCGCATCATTCTTCATAAACTCCAATTCATTATCTTTTGCGAGTCTCAATGCACGAACTTCTGCAACAAACTCATCATTAGAATCAGACGTAGAAACCTTACATTTGCCTTGTCTCTACCCATTGGACGGGAAATAGAAGCTCTGCTAGGGGGACTTTCTACACTAGAAGGCACAGAATACCCCCCATCTTCAGATGTTTTTGATCTCTTGTGGCTTCCACCACCATCTTCAACATTGTCGTTTTCATTTTAAGAAAGAAGTGATGTTATATCCCACTTCGGATGTTTGCACATAACTTCTTTGAACACAACAAAATCCTGAAACTTGCTCCTAGTGCCACCTTCTTCATAAATTGTCTGAGCTTCTTTCTCAATATCGTTCTCGCTCAAACCACTCTTTTTTCGCGCATATGCCTCCTTGTAAGCACCCACCCACTTACTAACATTTTCATTTAGTCGTTTCCAACGACCTTTTAGTGATTCAACGTTTCTTTCGTTGATATCATTTGGATTTTCTGCTTGTTGATCATGATACAATTTATGTATCCGAGACCATAACGAGGTTCCCTTCTGATTTTTTCTGCGTACGCTATCTTCACTGGCATAGACACATGAAGACATGAGGGCTACATCTTCTTTCACACCCCAAGTAGTTTTTTATCCTTTCGGAGTTTTGTTACTAGTACATTGAACATCTTGAGAGGTTTGAGTTTGATTGAAATTGGGGGAGAAAGGAAAATTTTGATATTCGAAATATGGAAATTGTTGGGAATTTTTGTAGTTTGAATAGTTTTGGGAGATAGGATAATCTTGTTGGCTTGGAAAATTTTGGGAATTGAAGAAGTAATTGGGATCATTTGGATTCATAACTAGATATTAGAAGGAAGAAACACTAGAGAAAATAGAAGTTGAGTTTGTGAATGAAAATGTATGAATATTAGGCTCATTTTATAGAGAAAAAAATATGAATTTTAATATAATTTATTATTATTAATTTTAAATATTTATTAATAATATAGATAAAATTACTAATTATCCAAAAAAATATAAGCACCCAATCACATGCTGCCAAGTGGCAGCATGAGATTGAATGCTCAAAGATGGTTCAGACGAGCGAAGTCATCCACTGTTGCTATTTTCTTTTTTTTTAATTGAAATCAATTTTGTCTTATTCCATGACTTTCACCCAGAGTCATTAGTAGAGGTAGCCTAAGGTTACAATTTATGTACCCATATATATGCACCGCGTGAACTTGCATTCTAGCTATGTTTATCAGTTGTCAACCAACTAATCACCTAATTACTTTAATACTTTCTCCCGTCCCATAAGTCCCATTTTGATCCGACACAGTAACTAATGTGTGTAGGTGTAGTAAAATTAATATTTTATTGATGTAATGAATTTTTTTTCATTTTAGAAAATGAAACTAATGTAATGGACAGACGAAAATGAAAAATGGGACTAATGAGGCGGGATAGAGGGAGCATTTAATTGATTTTTCTTTCATTTTAAAATATAAAAGTAGTACTTGCAATTGAATTGATAATATAGTTGAAGAAATAATAGCATTTATTTGTCAGAAAAGTTGTTGACTAAATTAAAATAAGTAATTAAATATAACTAAATATTATTGGAAATAAATTGATATAAACTCACATAGAGATGCACTCAAGTGCTAAAATTAAAGTTTGTGTTAAATAGGAATGAATCTCAGCCATTTGATTGATTGCATCTATGGTTGAGATTAAAGCATCAAAGAATAAAAAATTATGCATAATTTTCGTTCGTGCTTAAATGCTTTATAAATCATCTTAATTTGATTAAGCATGATTTATAAAGCAAAAAAACATAAAATATGGAAAAATGTTTTAATCTCAATCATTGATTTTTTTAGATGAATAGTGTAGATTCATTCCTATTTAGTACAAACTAACTTTAGTATGGGATGGACTCCCAACACACACACACACACACACACACATATATATATATATATATGGTTGAGGTTCGGTTTTGTACGAATATGGAGCCACGGGAACCAACAAGGAATAAAGTAGGAAATAATATGAGAAAGATAAAGACAAACAATAATGAACGTAATAGAATGGCAAATAACACTTAAAGCAAGGTAAGACCGTAATTCCTTTGATGAATGCAAGTACAAGGTGCGTAGATGAAGTTGAACAGCGTTATAGCTAAGCCAAAAGTAAGCATTTTGAGTGAAGAATGTAGAATAATCATCCAAAAGGATGAGGTTCCCCCTATTTATAGACCATAGGCGGCCCAAATATAAGTTCCCTAACGATCTAAACCCTAGCAACAACATTTCCCACGATTTAGGGGTAGTTGGAGCTGCTTCCGCGAAGATAGGGGTTGTAGCAACTGCTGGCGACTTTCTCGCAACTGCTCTGCCTTATCCGCCAGGTGCTGTCTTGGAGACTGATAGCTACAGAAACAGCGAGCAAATAATATTTTTTTACACTCTAAGGTGGTCGATCCCACAGGGACTGTGCAACGATAAATCTAAAGTACTAGTCATAATTTTCAGGACATAGAAGTTTGAGGAAATTCAAAAAGGGTTTTGTTTTGAAATTTAAAGATGACAATGCAAAATATTAAAGGGTTTTGAAAACAATTAAAGAAAAGCACAGATCCTAGGGCAGATATTCTAATCATCAACATGTAAATATCAATCAACTCAGCAATGGGGAAAACATAGATTTTTGTGGATTAAGTTCCTTGGTCAGGCAATTAAATCCTAGATTATTAATTAGTGACTATCTCCTCTCGGTCTCAAGAACACCAAATTAATCAATCTCATAATTATCTAATTATTCCTATGTAGGTTTCTTCCTTTTGAGACTGAAAACAAACACAATTAATTCTCTTTTCCTGTTAATAATTTTCATCTCTCGATCCATCAATTATTAACTATAAACCTAGATCTCAATTCACCTCTCGGTCCTTCTTTTAATCTAGATTATAAAATTAAATCAGAGAATTAAACCATGTTTCAAGAGTTTATATCAATTAAACATGCATCAGAAAAGAAATCATAACCCTAGAACCTGTTTAAGGTTCTAGCCACAAAACATGACTAGAATTAAATCAAACATATTAATTGACTTACAAATAAAATAGGAACCTTCAATGTCTTGAAAAACTCCAATGTATTCAACAAAACAGAGAAAAAGAGATCTAATTTTTGTGCCTAAGAGTTCATATTTATAGAGGGGGAAGAAGACTTAATTTGAGTATTGGGTAAATATAGCAAAAACTGCCAAAACAGGCCTAAAATAGCTTTTTCGGGCCTCTCTGTCGATCGACACAAATCATGTTGGTCGACAGGATTGCAGATCTCAAGTCTCTGGAGTTTTGACCTCTGTTTCGGTCGACACAAATCCTGTCTCTCGACAAAAAAAACATCTGTCTGCGCAGTCTCACGGTTTCGGCCATTACTTTTGCTCTCGAACTCCGATTGACCCGATTCCTGTTTGGAAAGCTAATTCAAAGATCTTTCTCTTTCCATGCTCCATTAGCTCGGATTCCATGTGTGGAAGAATTCGTGACTATTCCTTTGAACATCATCTGCTTTCGGTACGGATTTCCCATGAATTTGGCCTAAAACCTGCAAAAATCACCCATCAAAGGCATAACACCCTCTAAAATAGACTCATGCACAGAAATAAGTAAAAAAATAATGTAAAACACTTGAAATAATGGAGAAAAATATAGATAAGTGATTATAAATATGAGCTTATCAAATCCCCCAAACTTGAACATTAGATTGTCCTCAATCGAAGAAAAGAAGAAAGAAATTTGAAGCAGTTGAAAGTGCAATGCCTCACAAGATTCATCACAATCAAGGTTCATCAATCCACATCACACAAGCAATTGGAAGAGATAAGATATTCATCAACTTCGGAAGACTCACGGGAAAGTGTATCGCTCATCACACAAGTGTTTGGGTTTCAAATGAAAGCACTCACAACATGTATGAAGAAATTTCTACCATAGGCTTGCAAGAGTTCTAAAATCTCCACTGCTTATTTGTGCACACAATTCAAGAATCAAAAAAGACTTTGAAAGGGTTGTAATGAAGGCTTTTTGTGAAAGGTAGGGAAATATGGTCAAGTGACTAAAAATCCATCAAGTGGCCAACTCAATAAATTAAAACCACCATCTATGAACATCCACCCTTCTCCTTAAATTTCACAATTTAAATCAAGACTCTTTTTTTTTCCTAGTCCTTTTATGCTCTTAAAAATGTTGTTTAATGATTTGAGATTATAAGGACATAAATATTTTTTCTAGAGCCCAACCTTATCTTGTAAACCACTTTAAGAATTTCCCATCCACTTACAAAAATTACCCTTATTTCACCCAAATCCTATAGACAGGATACACATCACCTTTCTCATAGTACTCTCTCATAGACAAGATAGAACTACAATGTTTCCTTATCTCATAGACCAAGAAAGAAAAACATAGGCTCAAAGGGGCTAATCTAGGGATACAATATTACAAGGGACAGTGTTTGGGATAATTTGGCTAACAAAGATGGCCTAAGATCATTTTCTATCCTTGTGCACACTATGCAGTCTCGAAACAAAACAAAAGCAAGTTCTAGAGAAACGAAAACATACATGTGAATCTCTAATGAACAAATAAAGACTCAAAAACTCACTTGGGTTAAAAAATTCTTCCTTAGTCAATTTCAATCCACTCAAACATCATGCAAGTGTAAGTTTCAATTAGACCCTATCATACGGTATTCTACATTCATGGGCAAATCAACCACAATCGAAATCAACTCAACTAATCAAAGATCGATTCCAAACATTGCATATAATGCTAGAGGGTTTAATTACTTAAAGATTTTCCTCACATAATATCTATATTTTTTTTTATTAGCAAAAATTTAAACAAACCAAAATAAAGCAAGTAAAAGCAAATAAAACAGGAAAGCAAAGAAAGATAAGGGATAAAAGTTCAACTTCCTGTCCACATCCCCCTAAACTTATTTCGAACTCGGAGAGTAAGAAACAGTTTGAAAATCTGACAAGAAACAGAACTGTACCGGACTGTCGATCTTAGACATTGACGTTTTTATCCACCCGAGGAATTCAGCGCTACGCGACGAAGATTTGGTGCTGCTGGCACTCTGTGTCGATCGACAAGGAGCCTGTCGATCGACACAGAGCCTTTTGTTGACTCCTGCTTCTGTCGATCGAAGTGTTCTCCGTGCGCCATACCTCTGTGTCGATCAACAGCCGGCCTGTCGATCGAAACAGAGGTAATTCCTCCTGTTTTTTTTTTCAAAATGGAACAACAAAACCAAAAACAAGGTAAAGGCAGAAAATAAATACCTCCCAACAAGTGCTTTAGTTAACGTCGTAGCTCGATGATACCTCAATTCAGAACCAGGGCGGGCTAGATCGCACTCGCCTTCCTTTTGAGTCTACCCTAAAAACCCACCGGTCTTGGATGACAATAGTGAGCTCGGGTTGAGACGGTGTAATTGACAATTTTGCCGTCTCCTTCCCTCGCTCCCATCTCTGAGTGGCGTGGTCTTCTTTGATTTCTTCAGTCAGTCCCTCATCATCTTCTTCACCCTCATCATCAGCCTCATCTCTAGAAGTGATCTTGAAGCATTCAGATTCATGTCGGCTTCTTTCAAGCTTGAAGGAGATCCTTTCTTCATTGGATCGGAGGGTGATCTCTCCTCCGTGGCAATCGATCAGGGCAGCACTTGTGTCAATGAACTCTCTTCCCAAGATCAATGGTGTGCTTCCATCCTCCTTCATGTCCAAGACTACAAAATCTGCAGGAAAAATCAGATGACCCACACGAATGAGAACATCCTCTATGATACCTTTTTGGCGGGACACAGATCCGCTATCTGCAGAGTAATAGTAGTCGGCCTCAGTTCCCCAATCTTAAGGCACTGAAAGATGGAGTAGGGCATGAGGTTGATGTTGGCTCCGGTGTCGCACAACACCTTCTCGAATGAGATCCCCCCAATCTCCACAGGGATGGTGAAGCATCCTGGGTCGCTCCTCTTGATTGGAACCTTCTTTTGGAGTACCATGCTGCATTGCTCATGAAGCTTGACAGTTGCATTCTCCACAAAATGTTTCTTTTCGCTCATCAGCTTTCGGAGATAGCGCATGTAACCTGGAATTTCAGAGAGAGCTTTAATCAGTGGTAAATTAATACTTACCTTCTTCAAGTTCTCCACAGAGCGCGAGAACTTGGAATCCTCTTTCTGCTTTGTGAATCTCTGAGTAAAAGGCATCGGAGGTGCCTTGGCAGCTTTGGAAGTGGAGGAATGGGGCTGGAACCGTGTTTCTATCGACTGGCCTCTGCTCTAATCTGCCTGTCGATCGACAGGGGGTGTGTCGATTGACACACCCTCTGCAGTTCTGTCGATCTCCTCCTCTGAATCTGTGTCGACTGCCTCTGCTGGGTCTGCTTCTTTTCTCCCCCCAAACTTGCTTTGGGGCATGCTCGGACCTTTGTAACTCTTTCTGGACCTCAGCTTCACAGATTTGCAATCTTTTTGGTTCTTGGGATTTACCTCAGTGGTGCTGGGCAGCTTTCCTGGAGTATGTTGTATCCCGATAGTGGTAGCAATTTGGCTCACTTGAGTCTCAATGATCTTGACGTGCTTGCCAAGCAGATCCACCTTGTTATTGACTCCTTCCACTTCTTTCTCGATTTTCCCCATTCTGTGGTCTGAAGCTTTGATGAAGTTCTTGAGCACCTCATCAAGGCTCTCCTTCTTTTTCTCCACAATCTCGCCATTCTGCACATCAAAATCAGGAGGGGGCTGTTCGGCAGCTTCAGGCTGAGAGTAGGAGAACCCTGGATGAGGTCTAGGATGGTAGTGTTGGTATCCCCCTTGCCGGTACTTACTCTGGTAGCCACCACGATTCATGTAGTTCACGTCGGCGATAGGATCAACCTGTGCAACTGAAACAGAAGCAGAAGTAGTTAGTTTTTCAACTTCCCCCTTTAGCTTCTCAACCTCTTTCTTCAATGCATCATCCTCCTTTGCCTCAACAGCTCGGATCTGTGGTCTCCTTGGATTCCCCCATTGTTGATCATGTAGGGTCATCTTCCTGAACTATTTTAGAGCCTTTTCCGGTGACTTGCTCATCAATGAACCTCCAGCTGCATAGTCCACCGACTTCTGGCTCTCCAAAGTCAATCCTCTGTAGAAGATATGCCTCCTCAGTAACAACTCCATGGCCAGGGCAACTCCCAGTAGCTCATTGAACCTGGTCCATGCCTCAAAGAGAGTCTCATCCATCCTCTGGTGGAACTGCAGGATTTCCATCTTTTTCTGAATAATCACTGACGGCGGGAAGAATGCGCCGAGGAACTCTGTTCGGAGATCAGCCCGTGTCCGAATGTTGGTGCAATCTAAAGCAGTGAACCACGACCGCGCCTGATCCCTAAGTGAGAAGGGGAACAAACGAAGTCGGAACACATCCTGAGAGACTCCGTTCTGCTTGATGGTGTCACACACCTCCACGAACATCCTGAGGTGAGTGTATGGATCCTCAACTGCGCGGCCTACGAACTGATTCTGCTGAACCATCTGAATTAGGCCGGTCTTGAGTTCAAAGTTATTGGCGGTGATGCCAATAATGAATCCCTCATTTCCGGGCTACGGTCTGTACTTCTTGGCCATCGCGTTGGGGTCCTCATCATCGGAGTCATCTGTGCGGCGCCTTTCTCTCTCTCTTTCTCTTCTTTCGACCTCGCGCCTTTCTGCTTCCCTTTCTGTCATGAGCTGCTTGATGATGTCCTTCATCTGAGAGACTTCTTGGACAAGTAAGGTAGCACTCTCTTGAGTGATGAGCTGTGTGTCGGGCTCCTCCAAAGGTGGCATCTCATCCATGGCGGTGTCAATGGTTTGTTTGGCTTTTCCTTTCCTTTTTTTGATGGTGGCCTCGATTTTTGGGTCAAAACTCTCGAGTGGCTTGCCCTGGGCCCTTGTGTTCATAAACCTGCAACAAAAGCAATAAAAACTCGAAAATCAGAAGCTGTGTTGATAGACAGAGAGGCTGTCGATCGACACGGATGTTTTCTTGGCCTGTTTCGGTCGATAGATCTGACAAGTCCCCAGCAACGACGCCAATTTGATAGCTGCAGAAAGCAGCGAAAAAATAATATTTTTTTACACCCTAAGGTGGTCGATCCCACAGGGACTGTGCAACGATAAATCTAAAGTACTAGTCATAATTTTCAGGACATAGAAGTTTGAGGAAATTCAAAAAGGGTTTTGTTTTGAAATTTAAAGATGACAATGCAAAATATTAAAAGGTTTTGAAAACAATTAAAGAAAAGCACAGATCCTAGGGCATATTTTCTAATCATCAACATGTAAATATCAATCAACTCAGCAATGGGGAAAACATAGATTTTTGTGGATTAAATTCCTTGGTCAGACAATTAAATTCTAGATTATTAATTAGTGACTATCTCCTCTCGGTCTCAAGAACACCAAATTAATCAATCTCATAATTATCTAATTATTCCTATGTAGGTTTCGTCCTTTTGAGACTGAAAACAAACACAATTAATTCTCTTTTCCTGTTAATAATTTTCATCTCTCGATCCATCAATTATTAACTATAAACCTAGATCTCAATTCACCTCTCGGTCCTTCTTTTAATCTAGATTATAAAATTAAATCAGAGAATTAAACCATGCTTCAAGAGTTGATATCAATTAAACATGCATCAGAAAAGAAATCATAACCCTAGAACCTGTTTAGGGTTCTAGCCACAAAACATGACTAGAATTAAAGCAAACATATTATTAATTGACTTACAAATAAAATAGGAACCTTCAATGTCTTGGAAAACTCTAATGTATTCAGCAAAACAGAGAAAAAGAGATCTAATTTTCGTGCCTAAGAGTTCATATTTATAGAGGGGGAAGAAGACCTAATTTGAGTATTGGGTAAAAATAGCAAAAAATGCCAAAACAGGCCTAAAATAGCTTTTTCGGGCCTGTGTCGATCGTCACAAATCATGTCGGTCGACAGGATTGCAGATCTCAAGTCTCTGGAGTTTTGACCTCTGTTTCGGTCGACACAAATCCTATCTCTCGACACAAATCCTGTCTCTTGACACAATAACATTTGTCTGCGCAGTCTCACGGTTTTGGCCATAACTTTCGCTCTCAAACTCCGATTGACCCGATTCCAGTTGCGTTACAAAGCTAATTCAAAGATCTTTCTCTTTCCATGCTCCTTAGGCTCAGATTCCACGTGTGGAAGAATTCGTGACTGTTCCTTTGAACATCATCTGCTTTCGGTACGGATTTCCCATGAATTTGGCCTAAAACTTGCAAAAATCACCCATCAAAGGCATAACACCCTCTAAAATAGACTCATGCACAGAAATGAGTAAAAACATAATGTAAAACACTTGAAACAATGGAGAAAAATATAGATAAGTGAGTATAAATATGAGCTTATCGGAGACCCTGGCCGAGCACTTTCCTGGGTGACCTACTTGAAGTAGGTGTGTGAGGTGACGTGCTTAAGGAGGTGTTGTGGTGCGCGACTCCCTTTTGTGACCTGCTGGCATCAGCTGTGTCCTGCTCTAGCCTGCGGTGGGCTGCACCTGCTCTGTCTGCCGCACCTCCCTGGGTGACCTGCTTAAGGTAGGTGCGTGAGGTGCGGTCCCTAGTAGGTGCTAAGGTGTGTGGCTCCCTTTTGTGACTAGCTAGTTTTAGCTGCGTTTTGTGTACCTTCCTGCGAATGTTGGATGCACCTTGTAAGCTTGACCTTTAAGTCGGAGCTGCACATGTACTCTCAGCTTTGCACCCTACACCAAGACTGGGAACCAGGTGTTGACTCGTTCAAATTGGGTTGGGGTAGGTCCGTTTAGGTCACGACTCCAATAATAGCCCCTTCGGCTTTCAGGTGTACCTGCAGTAGACCACAAAGTCAAAATAGTTTCGTAAAATGCTAAGTTAGCTTCGTAGAGCTCGTTAAAGAAACTAGTAGATTAAGTTGTATGAGTCCTGATGGATCTACATGGTCTATGCCAGGTGTCCATATGAGAATTTCACGTATAAAGGCTTCGACTACCCACTGAAGGATAACTCGAGAGCGCAATTATATTTGAAATGCTAGGCTTCGAGTTCCTATTGAAGGAGCTCACATAGTGTTTAGCCATGAGTCCCGAAGGATCCTAGTGGTCTTTGCCATAGGTCCGTGTGGGAATCTCATGAGGGTAGTCTTCGGCCGTCCCCAAAAAGGATGGCTCGAGAGCGCAGTCATGGGTCCAATAATCACGACATTCATCGGTGAGTGTCTCATAGGAAAGTCATCGGTTGGAGTCTTTGCTCCATTAGCTAGCACTTCGGTACTCCGTAGAGTCATTTTTCCAGACTCCTCGCTTTCGGGAGCTGGTCATTTTTCCAAACTCCTCGCTTTCGGGAGGTGGTTATTTTCTAAACTCCTCACTTTCAGGAGTTGATTATTTTTCCAAGCTCCTCTCTTTTGGGAGTTAGTTATTTTTCTGAGCTCCTCGCTTTTGGGGGCTGGTCTTTTTTCACAGCTCCTCTTGTGTGGGAGCTGGTCATTTGTCAGAGTAGGTCCAGGAAATGGCTCGACTGTGAGGAGGTTGTGCTCCACTAGGACTTCAAGGAGACATTGGATGTATTCTTTTTTCTCCTTTGCAGCTGATAGTCGAGCAAGTGATGTCTGCAACCATAGCCAAGATTCTTGTTGGGACAGTCAGGATGCGAACAACCCCAGTAAGCTGAGAAGGTTGAGGAGCCCCAATGTGCTGAGAATTCTGATGAGCCCCAGACAAGTGTGCAGGTTGAAGAGGTGTGCAGGTTGAAGAGGTGCGCAGGTTGAACAACTCCTTCAGGTGGATTCAGCGTTTGATTGATGGAATTATATACTGAAAGCATTATGATTGGTATTATGTACAAGGTCGATTGGTTAATATACTGGGAGTCATGAATGTTGTATGATCATCTCCTGTCTGAATTAACAAACATGTGTCACAAACGCTCTTATTCTCTTATCTCGTCGATAGGGAGATCATACGATGTGTAGTAGATCACAGAAGATCGTATGGATCGTCTGACCTAGCGAGATATAAATGGTTATCACAACTGAGGCAGTCCCAGGATAGACTGTCGGTATAAGATGCAGCATACGCGGCAATAAACATCTTATCTTGGATAGCTTGGTATGCTGGTGCGGGGCACGCATTGATAAAGATCTAAGTTGAGATCGATTCCTTTATCTGACATTAAAGGAATCTAGATCTTTTTATGACTTGATGAGATCCTAAACCTAAATGAAGGTACAAAATTATACATAGATTGTGTATCACTTTGAGTTGCAGTGAAAGCTTCTAGTTGAGCTTGTATATCTGTATCTTGGGTGACAGCAGTGTGTGTATGACTGTCTGGTACTGGAACTAGGTAACCACATCCAGTATAGGATGTTGACATTCCCTGAGAAGCTCAAAAGGTTTGTTATGCTAAAGTCCTGCAGGCTGATTAAGTTCAAGCATAAGTGAAAAGGTTTGAGTGGATTGACTCAGAAATATAAGATGTTAATTAATAAAATGGCTTGTCAGAGCCTAAATTAATTAATGAATGTATGTAACCTTAAATGTGGGGATATACAGTGTCCATGCAACTCGTACCTCAAAATGTGGTAGCAAATAGGTAGGACAGTATTGATTCTCTGGTGGAATGAATCAATATTAATTAATTAATTATATTTTGGGTTTAATATGTGAATTAATTAATTGATAGGCCTTATTTTCTATTTGCATTCTGGTCCCTGGTCTGGCCCATGAAAACTCAGGCCCAATAGAAGTCCAGAATTTCCTATAAACAGGCTTCAGTTTCTCAGATCACAACACACCACAAGATCATAAGTTGCAACACAGCAAACCAGGATTTGGGAGCTGTGTATGATCTGATGGATTTATATACTGAAAGCATTATGATTGGTATATTATGTACAAGGTCGATTGGTTAATATACTGGGAGTCATAAATGTTGTATGTTCATCTCCTGTCTGAATTAACAAAGATGTGTCGCAAACGCAATTATCGTCATATCTCGTTAATAGGGAGACCATACAGTGTGTAGAAGATCATGGAAGATCGTATGGATCATTTTACCTAGCGAGATATAAATAGTTATCACAGCTGAGACATTTCCAGGATATATTGTCGTATAGGCTGCAGCATACGCATTAATAGCATCTTATCTTGGATGGCTTGGTATGCTGGTGTGGGGAACACATCGATAAGGACCTGAGTCGAGATCGATTATTTTATCTGACACTAAAAGAATCTAGATCTCTATGGCTTGATGAGATCCTAAGCCTATATGAAGGTACAGAAGTATACACAGATTGTGTATCACTTTGAGTTGCAGTGAAAGGCTCTAGTTGAGCTTGTATATCTGTATCTTGGGTGATAGAGGTTTGTGTATGACTATCTGGTACTGGAACTAGGTAACCACATCCAGTATAGGATGGTGACATTCCCTGAGCAGCTCAAAAGATTCGTTATGCTAAAGTCCTACAGGCTGATTAAGTTCAAGCATAAGTGAAAAGGTTTGAGTGGATTGACTCAGGAATATAAGATGTTAATTAATTAAATGGTTTGTCAGATCTTAAATTAATTAACAAATGTTTGTAACCTTAAATGTGGGGATATACCGAGCCCAATGCAACCCGTACCTCAAAATGTGGTAGCAAATAGGTAGGACAGTATTGATTCTCTGGTGGAATGAATCAATATTAATTAATTAATTATATTCTGGGTTGAATATGTGAATTAATTAATTGATAGGCCTTATTTGCTATTTGCATTCTGGTCCCTAATCTGGCCAATGAAAACTCAAGCCCAATAGAAGTCCAGTATTTTCCTATAAATAGGCCTCAGGTTCTCATATCACAACACACCACAAGATCATAAGTTGCAACACAGCAAACTAGGATTTGGGAGCTGTGGTGATCGACTGGATCTGAGAACGAGGAGGAAATTCTGCTTCTCAACCGAACAAGGAATCCGAAGGGAATCTTCACTAGATATTCGGATTGGAGTTGGGATACAGATCAGAAGATCAGATCAGGAGGATCATCTTCTTTCTTCTCTACCTCTTGTTTTCGAAAATTATTATTTAATTTTCATAGATTTAATTCCTTAATCTATAAGGAATAAATCTTGGTGCGTGGGAAAAGGATCGAGGATCAAATCTCTATGCACTCTTTCTTCAGGTTTCTACAATCTAGGTATTCCGCATAAACCCCCTTATGCATAATCAATAGGAGCATGCTAGGAATAATCATAGGCATCGCAATTTATTTTTGATATTCCAATTAACGATCTCGGCTAACGGATTAAGTGATTCAGTTCACAAATCCCTTCAATTGGTATCAGAGCGAGGTTAATTAATTGGCTCTATCGGAAAAAATAATATTGCCTATGATTTTCATGATAATTATTATTGAATGAATGCATGAATGGGTTTTGGATTATATGATTGTGTTTTTTGTTTCTTGTGGTTCTCGGGTTAATCTGCCCTTTTATAAGGATTCGTTTTTAAACCACGAGATAAATCCGTGGTTAGATTTAAATTCCAAGTTGTATTAGGATGTTATTCTAAGCACATTTTAAATTTTAAATTAAATCTATAAAACGGTGAACGAAGAACACGAAGAACAAAGGGCCGCACGACAATGCACGATAGCACAGGCATGGCAGCAGGCCGTGCAAGGCGGTCGCGTGCAGCAAAAGCACGCCGCTGCAAAACTCTAGGGTTTCCAGCATGCGGTGCGCACACACGCACGACATCAGCTGCACGGCCACAGCCGGCCAGGCAGGTGCGGCAGTCACCGGGACGCGATGGGGTCGGATGCCGGGACGGTGGCATGAAGCGGTCGGGGCGCGAGAGATGTGCGCAACGCGGCGTTTCTGCGCAGCTTCACGCGCGGCAGCCGGTGACGCTCACTTCCTCCCTCGGACGACGTCAGCGGTGGCAGGTGGTGAGGCGCAACAGCTTGGGGTGATGGGTTGCGGGCTTTGGGCGGCACGACAACGGTGGTTTGCGTGCTGCACGCGCGGTTCTCACGCTGCGACCCCTGCGCGTTTCCGGCGAGCTGTGGTAGCCGACGGTGGAGAAGATGGTGACCGGCAGTCGGCGTAGGCCGGGGCGACGGCAGGCAAAGCGGGCGACTGTCAGAGGAGACAGAATCGCGGGTTGTAGACATGCGACGTGTATACATGGCTGCTGCGCGATTCCGGGAGCCCTTGCGGCGGTGGTTCCCCGGTGGTGGCCCGTTGAGCCAAGTTCTAGCGGGCTATCGGGCTATCAGGCTTGCAATGTGTGCACGAGCCCGTGATTTGGTTAACTGGCCCAGTTGTCCAATTTTCCGATGGATCAAATCTTGGAGGCCCATTTTTCGGAAAATAAAGTCAGATCACAGTCCAAGTAGTGGGAGCCCAGTCGAAGATCTGTGAAATAATTCCAAACTGTAATAGATATGATTATTTCTTAATTTCGTATCATGAGGCTACGAGGACATTTTTTATTCGCTTTATTATTTGTCTTCGCATGATATATGTGTTTACATTAATTGCGTAGCATATAAGCATGTTGTAGATAATAGGAGCACGTTTAAATGCTTTTATTTATAGCTTTAAAGCATGCTATGTGATTTATTTTGTGTAATTAATTATAACTATAAATTCGGAATTCATGTCTTGCATGATAGAATTTTAGCAATGTTATAATTATGGCTACATGAAATAATTTGTGCAATTGAACCTTATGAATTTAAAATTACTAAGCTCATTATTTAAGACGTCCACAAAGCGATCCTTTATTGGAAGTGGATAATTTATTAGGTAAACGTCTACATGTGTAGCTTACTTAATTTATTATTCATAAGTTCTAATAGATAAGATTTCTTAAAACAAACATTTATTTCATATGAGAAGTGGGAGTCATGCGTAAACGTCTACATGTGTAGCTTGCATATTGAGTTTTCATAAGTTCTCTAGGGATTGAATAAAATGAAACAGCCTTATTATAAGGGATCAGGGTGTGTCCTAGTAGATCCTTATATAGAAGGGTTGGCTTTGGTGGTAAGCTAGCTTAGATATTATCCAGAGTATAACTCATTTGTGATGTCCCTGCTTAGTAAGATAATATGGTCTAAAGTTAGTCTCCAATTATTAATTCCATTTGTCTAAGGAACCCGGGCATGGATTGGAATTAAAGGACTGGAACTGAAAGATGCAGTCTGGTTAAGTGTTTTGTTGTAAACGTCCACATGTGTGGCTTGCAATAGTAATACTTAGGCAAATTGGAGGAAACATTAATATTATTTTATCATAAGGTTTCAATATTTAATTGTTTCAATTGTTTGCGACTATATTTTAATTTATGTTTTAATTTATTTTTTTAGACATGTCTACTGCTCATATCATTAACCTCTTAACATTGAACCCTTTAACTGGTTCGAATTTTCCTGAGTGGAAGTTTTGCTTCATGGAAATACTCTGCACTGCAAAACATGCTTATGTACTTTACATGCACCATCTATCTCCCAAGTATTGGAACTGTATTGGTTATGAGCGAGAGTTCTATGACAGATGCAAGAAAATGACTTAAGGGTGTTCGTTGATTCTGCACTTCATCAGTATGATGGGAATTATGAGAAAGCACAGAAAGAGTGGTGGACGAATTAATAAGCGGGCATAAATAAACATTGTCATGCACTCTCTATCTGATTCTTATAATGATCATCAAGTCTCTCGGTGCCAGGCACGAGTTTCCTCTTTATGAGTTACTCAGGGCCCTGCTGCGAGAGGAATCTGACATGATAGCATTTGAGTTTGCTCCAACTTTGTTAGCTTTTGACAAGACAGTTGCTGAAGCAAAAGAAATGCTTAAAAGGTTAGATGAAATTGATTTGGCAGAAGTTATCACCAGGCCATGCAAACGCAAGCGAAGTGAAGTAGATTGTCTAGTGCCTAGCACGAGTAGACAAGGTACGTCATGTGCATTTATAACGGAAACATGTTTAGAATCGGTTTCTACCTATTCTTGTGTAGTGGATACTGGAGTTACTGATCATGTTTGTTATACTTTGCAGGGGTTCAGGCCGACAAGGCAGCTGAAGCATGACGAGATTACCATCTCAATGGGCAGCGGAGAGCGGGTCTCAGCAATAGCCATTGGAGATTTTACTTTATGATTTGAAAATAATGTTTTGATTTTGAGAGATTTTTTATATGTGCCGGTTTTTCGGCGGAATTTAATTTCAGTTTCCAAGTTATTTAATGGTGGATTTTCAGTTATTTTTGATAGTGGAGTTTTTATCATTAGTAATAACGGTGTTATCTGTCATGGCAAACTGATTGACTCTCTCTATATCATTGATTGTATGCATAAAAATTTCGTGAATGTTGCAAACTCATCCAATAATAATAATCATTTAAAGAGAAAGTTTTCTTCCGATGAGGATCAAACATATCTCTAGCACTTGAGACTAGGTCACATCAATCTAAAAAGGATTAAAAGATTAGCATGCGATGGGCTCTTGGATTCTTTTCAAGTGGTACCACATCAAATCTGTGAATCCTGTATAGAGGGAAAGATGACGACCATGTCTTTTAAGGCAAGTCAGTCTCGAGCAGAGGATGTGTTGGAATTGATCCACTCTAACAAATGTGGACCAATGTCCACGCAAGCTCATGGAGGTTATGAGTACTTCGCTACATTCATTGACGATTACTCAAGATTTGGATATGTCTATTTGCTTCGCTACAAGTCTGAATGCTTTGAAAAATTAAAAGAGTTTAGGACTGAGGTAGAAAAGAAGCTAGGTAAGACTATCAAGACACTACGATCCGATCGTGATGGAGAATACCTCAGCAACGAGTTCTTGCAGTACTTGTCAGACAATGGGATTGCATCCCAGTGGACTACACAAGGAACCCCTCAACAAAATGGTGTAGCGGATAGAAGAAATAGAACTCCCTTGGAAATGGTCAGGTTGATGATGAGTTATGCAAGCTTGCCAATTTCGTTTTGGGGGCATGCCTTGGAGACAATGACCTATTTGCTTAACCTGGTACCTTCTTAATCAGTTCCTAAAATGCCTCTGGAACTCTGGTATGGGCGAAAGTCAAGCTTAACCAGAATGAGGGTTTTGGGGTTGTCCAGCGTATGTGCTGACAAATGAACCTGATAAGTTAGAAAGTAGGTGTAAGCTGATGCTGTTTGTAGGATATCCCAGGCAAACGAAAGGTGGTTACTTTTATTGTCCTGAGAATCAGAAAGTGGTTGTCAGTACCAACGCAAGATTCTTGGAGGATGAATATATAAGAAACCACAGATCCAAGAGTAAAATTATCCTCCACGAGCTTAGGGATAAAGAAGCGATTCCATCAGGAAAGCCCAGTGTAGTGGTAAATCCACCTGCAATAGGTGAGGGAATACCAACACTGCCAACAATGCAAGGTATGGGACCAACGAGTACTGTGCTAACTACTGACAAGGTTCAGATGCCTCGTCGCAGTGGGAGGGTTGTCCTCCAACCCGAAAGATATATGTTTGTAGGAGAGTCTTCTGACTTGATCCCGGAAAGCAGACTAGACGATACCGATCCTTGGACGTACGACGAGGCGGTATCTGATAAAGATGCAGACAAATGGCTGATTGCCATGGATTCGGAAATAGAATCCATTACGACTATGGATGTAAACCAGAAAACTAATTTGCCAGATGGCTATCGAGCCATAGGGTGCAAATGGGTATACAAAAGAAAGAAAGGAGCGAATGGTGAAATTACAGCTTTCAAAGTAAGGCTGGTGCTAGTCAGAAAGAAGGTGTAGACTATGACGAGACCTTCTCACCGGTAGCCATGCCTAAGTCCATTTGAATACTCCTAGCCATAGCAGCACATAAGGACCTAGAGATCTGGTAGATGGATGTCAAAACCGCGTTTCTAAATGGGTACCTTGAAGAAGGTAGGGACATATATATGCAACAACCAGAAGGTTATGTGTAGAAGGGCAAAGAACATTTGGTCTGACAGTTTAAGAAGTCGCTGTATGGACTTAAGCAAGCTTCACGGTCATAGAGTCTACGTTTTGATGAAGTGATTAAATCATATGGATTTTCACAATGTTCAAATGAGATTTGCGTGTACCGTCTATGTGTCAGCAGAAGCGTGGTGTTTCTTGCACTTTATGTAGATGATATTCTCCTATTTGGCGAGAATGTGGAAGTATTGTCGGGCATAAAGGGGTGGTTATCCGAACAGCTTCATATAAAGGACCTTGGGGAGGCAGGATACCTCCTAGGGGTAAAAGTATTGCGGGAGCGCAATAAGAGGATGCTGACCTTGTCTCAAGGGTCATATGTAGATACTGTGATTGCCCGTTTCAGCATGCAAGCTGCTAAGAAAGGTCTGTTACCCTTCAGACATAACATACATCTTTCCAAGGATCAGTGTCCGGTGACACAAAAAGAGAAAGATGAGATGAGCAACATGCCGTATACATCGTCTGTGGGGAGCCTCATGTATGCAATGCTATGTATGAGGCCAGATATCTGATTTGCTGTAGGCATGGTAGCAAGATATCAGTCTAACCCTAGATAGACACATTGCACCGCGGTAAAGCACATACTAGAATACTTGAAAAGGACTAGAGACTATTGTATCATCTATCAGTGTGAGGAGTTGTGCCCTGTGGGTTATACGGATTCAGATTTCCAGGCAGACCGAGATAAAAAGAAGTCCACCTCTGGCTATGTGTTTACATTGGGAGGTGGGGCCATATCATGGAGGAGTGCAAAGCAGAAGTGCATTGCTGACTCCACCATGGAAGCAGAATATGTGGCAGCTTCTGAAGCTTCGATATGGTTTCGAAACTTCCTTCTGGAGTTGGACGTGATTCCCTAGCTGCCCAAGATTATCACGGTATATTATGATAATTTGGGAGCTGTGGCTAATTCAAAGGAACCACGAACTCACAGAGCAACAAAACACATTGAGAGGAAGTACCATATTATACGAGAAATCGTAGCAAGGGGTGATGTGCTGGTAGAGAAGATTGATACAAAAAATACTCTAGCAGATCCATTCACAAAAGCTCTGCCTCAGAAGGTCTACGAGATGCATGTACGTAACCTTGGGCTGAGGACAAAGCCAGCCACGTAGAATGATTGATGTAATAGCTAGATTAGATTAGACACGTTATACTCTGGAAAGCACTTGTATAATGCTTTGAGTATAAGTGGGAGATTGATGGATTTATATACTGAAAGCATTATGATTGGTATATTATGTACAAGGTTGATTGGTTAATATACTGGGAGTCATAAACGTTGTATGTTTATCTCTTTTGAATGAACAAACATGTGTTGCAAATGCAATTATCCTCTTATCTCGTCGATAGGAAGATCATACGGTGTGTAGAAGATCACGGAAGATCATATGGATCATTTAACCTAGCAAGATATAAATAGTTATCACAACTGAGACAATTTCAAGATAAACTGTCGGTATAGGCTGCATCATACGCAGTAATAAACATCTTATCTTGGATGGATTGGTATGCTGGTGTGGAGCACACATTGATAAGGACCTAAGTCGAGATCGATTCTTTTATCTGACAGTAAAAGAATCTAGATCTCTATGGCTTGATGAGATCGTAAGCCTATATGAAGGTACAGAAGTATACACAGATTGTGTATCACTTTGAGTTGCAGTGAAATGCTCTAGTTGAGCTTGTATATCTGTATCTTGGGTGATAGCGGTTTGTGTATGACTATCTGGTACTGGAATTAGGTAACCACATCTAGTATATGATGGTGACATTCCCTGAGCAGCTCAAAAGGTTCGTTATGCTAAAGTCCTGCACACTGATTAAGTTCATGCATAAGTGAAAAGGTTTGAGTGGATTGACTCAGGAATATAAGATGTTAATTAATTAAATAGCTTGTCAGAGCTTAAATTAATTAACGAATGTTTGTAACCTTATATGTGGGGATATACCGAGCCCAATGCAGCACATACCTCAAAAGGTTGTAGCAAATAGGTAGGACAATATTGACTCTCCGGTGGAATGAATCAATATTAATTAATTAATTATATTATGGGTTGAATATGTGAATTAATTAATTGATAGGCTTTATTTGCTATTTGCCTTCTGGTCCTTGGTCTGGCCCATGAAAACTCAAGCCTAGTAGAAGTCCAGTATTTTCCTATAAATAGGCCTCAGGTTCTCAGATCACAACACACCACAAGATCATAAGTTGCAACACAACAAACTAGGATTTGGGAGCTGTGGTGATCGACTGGATCTGAGAACGAGGAGGAAATTTTGCTTCTCAACCGAGCAAGGAATCTGAAGGGAATCTTCACTAGAGATTCGGAATGGAGTTGGGATACAGATCAGAAGATCAGATTAAGAGGATCATCTTATTTCTTCTCTCCCTCTTGTTTTCAAAAATTATTATTTCATTTTCATAGATTTAATTCCTTAATCTGTTAGGAATAAATCTTGGTGCGTGGGAAAAGGATTGAGTATCAAATCTCTACGCACTCGTTCTTCAGGTTTCTACAATCCAGGTATTCCGCATAAACCCTCTTATGCATAATCAATAGGAGCATGCTAGGAATAATCATAGGCATAGCAATATATTTCTCATATTCCAATTAACGATCTTTGCTAACGGATTGAGTGATTCCATTCACAAATCCCTTCAATTGGTATCAGAGCGAGGTTAATTAATTGGCTCTATCGGAAAAAATAATATTGCCTATGATTTGCATGATAATTATTATTGAATGAATGCATGAATGGGTTTTGGATTGTATGATTGTGTTTTTTGTTCCTCGTGGTTCTCGGGTTAATCCGCCCTTTTATAATGATTCATTTTTCACCCATGAGATAAATCTATGGTTAGAATTAAATTCCAAGTTGTATTAGGATGTTATTCTATGTAATTTTTCAGTTTTAAATTAAATCTGTAAAACGAAGAATGAAGAACACGAAGAACGAGTGAAGAAAACAAAAAACGAAGGGCCTCACGACAACGCACGATAGCGCCAGCACGGCAGCAGGTCGTGCACGACGGTCGCGCGCAGCAGGGGCACTGCGGCGGCGCAGTCGCTGCGAAACTCTAGGGTTTCCAGCATTGGCTCGCACGCATGCACGGCAGCAGCCGCGCGGCCACAGCTGGATGCCTGGATGGTGGCATGCAACGGCCGGGGTCGATGGTCCCATCGTACATGATAAAACTTGGTTGTGTGAACTGCTCTGGCATTTCCGTCTCCGCAATGTCTAGGGAGAAAGGTAAATCGGAAAAACTATCTCTAGGTATGATCCTCTCTGGAGCAGGCATGCTGGGGACTTGAGCTAACAGCGAGTCATAGTACTCCATCTTTTGCTCGAGCTTGTTCTCCAAGGTGCGGAGAGCATTGGTTATCATCTCTGTCACTACATCGATGTTAGGATCAGCCCAGTCCTCAGTCTTTTCCCTTGACGGTGCAGGTCGAGTGCACGTCCTGTAGGTGCACTTGGCCTCTCCTATATGCCTTGTTCGATGCCCTTAGTGAGGTCTCTTAGGTGGATTGGTAGTCTCTGCTTCGAGCTGCTAGGTGCGAAGACATTTGGTCGAGGAGGTGGAAGTGGTAGCTGCTCCTGCAGGCGTCGATTCTCTTCGTGGAGGATCTGACTGGTTTTCAGCGAGGTCTCCATTGCTCGTTCGTTGCGGCTATCTCCTCTTGACTGGCTTTTAGTTGTTCCATCATTCGTATGACCGTCGGGTTCGCCAAAGATGAAGGGTGTGGTGGTGGGAAGGTTGGGACCTGGTACTTGCTATGTTGAATTATGTCTTGTGGTTGTGGAGCCTTGTTTTTCTCGTTTGGAGATTTATTTCCAGCCATTTTCCTGCAAAATGAAAGTCATAGTTCCTAGGGCCCCACGGTAGGCGTCAAAATGTTGAGGTTCGATTTAGTACGGACACGGGGCCCCAGGATCCAACAAGGAATAAAGCAAGAAATAATACGAGAAAGATAAAGACAAACAGTAATTAACGTAATAGAAAGGTAAATAACACTCAAAGCAAGGTAAGACCATAATTCTTTTGATGAGTGCAAGTACAAGGTGCGTAGATGAAGTTGAACAGCGTTACAGCTAAGCCAAAAGTAAGCGTTATGAGTGAAGAATGTAGAATAATCATCGAAAAATGATGAGGTTCCCCCAATTTATAGACCATAGGCGACCCAAATACTAGTTCCCTAACGTTCTAAACCCTAGCAGCTACATTTCCCACGATTTTAGGGGTAGTTGGAGCTGCTTCTATGAAGATAGGGGTTGTTGCAACTGCTGGCGACTTTCTCGCAACTGCTCTGCCTTATCCGCCAGGTGCTTCCTTGGAGACCGTGGCCGACCACCTTCCTGGGTGACCTACTTGAAGTAGGTGCGTGAGGTGACGTGCTTAAGGAGGTGTTGAGGTGCGCGACTCCCTTTTGCGACCTGCTGGCATCAGCCGCGTTCTGTGTACCTTGTTGCGTATGCTGGATGCACCATTTAAGCTTCACCTGTAAGCTGCACCTGCGCAGTTCCTTCGGAGCTGCGCAGGTACTCTCAGCTTCGCACCCTACACCTAGACTGAGAACCAGTTGTTAGACTCGTTCAAAATAGGGTTGGGGTCGGTCCATTTAGGCCATGGCCCCAACATATATATATCTAAAAATTAGTCTTTATTTGTAGAAAATAAAAAAAATATGAATTTTGCTATATTTATTATTTATTTTCATATTATGTATAAAAGATATATCGATTTTATGGATGCATCTATAAAATTATGAATTTTATACCATTTAGATTGATATAAAAATATTATAAATGAAATTAGTTTAGTGTATATATTTATATCTTAATTTAAAAATAAAAACATATATATATATATATATATATATATATATATATATATGTAGATAATAAAAAATTCTGAATGTTGGTATATTTATTATTTATTTTAATACTATTATATAAAAGATATATCAATTTTGTTATTGTATCTATAAACAATTAATTGGAAAATAAAATACAAACACGTGTCACAATACTTTTGGCTCATCAAAAAATAATTAAAAAGAATTTATCGTGGAGCCTACAGACCGTTGTGGCTGAATGTGGTCTACGGTCGACCTTCATTTAATAATTTACACAATCTTTTATTTTTTTTTAAAATTAATATGCTGAGGTGGCAATTGGGTTGGGGGTGGGAGGTTGCTGTTATTATTAGTCTAATATAAAAACTTATAATTAGGGGTGTTCATGTCCGGATTGGCTGATTTACAAAGAAAATTTCAGCTAAATCATTAAGTATAGTTTGAGATTTTTCAAAACTAAATTGGTCAAATAATTCATCTAAATCAAAACGATTTGTGGAGAAGAATGATATTTATAACGGTAATCTGAATTTTATTAGGCCAGATCAAGGACTAGTACGCAAATAACAAGACCTCTAAATTAATTAATTTATATATTCAACCCAGAATATAATTAATTAATTAATATTGATTCATGCACCATAAAATCAATACTAACATACCACTTTATTACCACGTTATGAAGAATGAGTTACAGACATTCATTAATTAATTTAAGCTATGAAAGAATTATAAATTAATTAATATCTTTTATTCCTTAATTGTACCACTCAACTTTTTCATTTATGTTTGAACTTAATCGGCCTGCACTACTTTAGCATAATTATTCGTCTAAGCTACTTACTGAATGTAATCATCCTATACAGGATATTGTTACCTAATTACAATTCTACAAGTCATACACAACTTGTTATCACATAAAATGCAGATATACAAGTACATGTATAACTCATCATCAAAGCATCTCAAAGTGACACACAAATTTTGCATAATTTTGATCAAAATTGTTTTAATATCAGATTCAAGAATCAAACTTAGTGAGGTCCATCAATACATACCAAACATACTGGCACATCTAGTAACCAAGACAAATTACTAAGTACTGATTATGTTGCAGCCTAAACCAATAATCTATCCTTGAAGTGTCTCAGTTGTGATAACTGTTTATGTCTCGCTAAGTCAAGCAATCCATATGATCTTCTATGTTTTACAACACACCGTAAGATCTCCCAATCGATGAGATAACATGATAAAATTATTTGTGATATATGTTTGTTAATTCGGACAAGAGATATAATATTGTAAGACAATAATGATTATGGGAATATTAAACAAAACTGTAAATAATATATCAATCATAATGTTTTCAGTATACACTTCTATCAATCTCTCACTCATACTCAAATCATTATAAAGGTGCTTTCCAGAGTATACAGAGTGTCTAATCTAATATAGCTATTGCATTGAGCACTATGTGGTTGGCTTCAACATATGCCTCATAAACCTTCTGTGGTAGGGCCTTTATAAATGAATCAACTAAATTATCCTTTGTGTATATCTTCTCTATTAGCACATCATCTCTTGCTAAGATATCTAATATGATATGATATTTCCTCTCTATGTGCTTCGTTGTCGTGTGAGTTTGTGGTTCCTTCGAGTTTGACACTGCACCAGTATTATAACAATATATTTTGGTATTCATAGGCAAACGAGGGATCACGTCCGACTAGAAAAGGTACTTACTTAGTCATACTGCTTCTTTTGAAGCTTTCGAAGTTGCAACATACTCAACTTCCATAGTGGTGTCCGTAATGCATTTTTGTTTTGCACTCCTCCATGATATGGCTCCACCTTCGAAGGTAAACACATAACCAGAGATAGATATCTTCATCCTGACCAGACTTGAAATTTGAATCTGTATAACTCACATGGCACAAATTCTCACACTACTAGATGAGATAAAAGTCTTCAGTCATTTTCAGAAACTTGAGAATGTGCTTTACCACAGTCCAGTGCGCTTGTCTTGTAGGAATTTTGTTGTCATAGATTGAATCACAAAATCCAAATAAGCTCGGATCATTCATGGATGTTGTAAACAATTACCAATCGATAATAAACACTATGCATGCTCCTATAAATGTAATTCGATGGTTTTAGGGTTACCTTAATTGCAAAGGTTTGAATCTGGAACTGCATTGAATCCAGATCCGAATCCACCACGCGAATAAATTGAATATGCAAAAAGAGAATTAAATAATTTTGCAATTTAATTCAAAATTCAAATAGAGATAAAGAGATTAGAAATCCTGTGTTCTCCAGATCAGGTCTTCAGATCTGTATCCCATTGTTTTCAAATCCCGCTACTGGTGAGGATTCTAGAGGATTGCGCTGTAAGAGACAGAGTCGAATTTCTTCTTCTCCCACTGCAGTAGGCGTCGCCTCCTACTCTACTCTCTAGGGTTTCTGTGTTTTTCAACATATGAAATTTGAGAGGAGAGTGGACTATTTATAATGCTAGGGTTGAAACCCTAATTGGCTCATCTTAAGCAATTTGTTGAGCTAAACCTGAGACTTGATGCAAATAATAAAGTGGGCCTATGAATTAATTAGTTCCCATGTCCACAACCAATGACACAATTAATTAATTAATATAAATTCTTTTTCACCACAAAATTAATGCTAACTTACCCCTTTATTACCACGTTATGAGAATGGGCTGCATTGATTTGATAAATCTCCATTTTTAAGGTTACTGGACATTAACTAATTAATTAGAGTTTCTGACATGCTTCACATAATTAATAATTATCTTAATTTCTTTAGCAATACCACTCAAACATTGTCATATGTGCTTGAACTTAATTATCCTGCAGAACTTTTACACGATGAACCTTATTGAGCTCCTCAAGGAATGTCCCCATCCTAATACTCGGATATAGTAATCTAACTCCAGTCGTCAGAACATTCTACACAAGTTGTTGTTACCTAAGATGCGGGTATACGAGCACGTTACTCAGGCTCTCCACCATGACAAGTCAAAGCAACAATCAATAGGTGCATACTCATGAACCTTCATTAGGGTTTAGATTTATTCAAGAGATGAGATCTTGTATTCTCTGAAGTCAGACAGAAGAATACATCTCACTGTAGTCCAATAAATACGCAACCGTACGTACCATCATATCAAGTGATCAAGACAAATCATTTTTTACTGATTATGCTGCAGTTTACACTAACAGACTAACCCACAACGTTGTCTCGACTGTGATGACAATATTTATATCTCTCTAGGTCAAATGATCCATATGGTCTTCTGCGAACTCCTACATGCCGTATGATCTCCCCATCGATGAGATAAGATGATTTCATTGTTCTTGCAAGTAATATTGCTTAACATATATGAGATAAATTAATTGTCTACACATTGTAATGAATGCTTTTAGTATACAAAACCCAACAATCTCCCAATTATACTCAAAGCTTTACATTCTCCATCTAGAGTATACATTGTGCTGCCTATCAATAACTCTCATAAAGAGTTATCTTTTAATGTCTTCTTTTATACTTTAGATGTTTTAAATAAGATTGTTCTCATTTAGAGTCCTTTATGATCTTATTTGTATCTTTGTGTTTATTGCACTTTGTGTTAGCCATCTCGAATTTTAATAAGTTTTTGCAAGCTTTTGTGATGTTTTTTATCAGGATTGGAATGCTAGAGCTTATCAGTTGCAATTTGGCCAGTAGTCATGCTAGAGCATGTGAGACACAAAAGAGCTGGAAAAAGAAGACTCTCTGTTGGTCCCTGATCAGAGTCGTCGTGATGAGTATCGAACAACAAACACACACGAATGTAGCAGAAGTCTAAATATTATCTTGCACTTAAGTTCTTGTTAAATGTTTAAGCTCAGAATCGTACTTAGGGTTTTCTTCAAGTATACTCTAACAACTTGAGTTGTTAGGTTTTAAATCAATGAACAGAACACAATAAAATAGTAAAGAACACGCAATATTTATAGTGGTTCGATCCAATAGATGTACGTCCACTCCTCAGCAATATTGCTAAGAATTCGACTAAAAAGATATATGGAGTACAAGGAATCTCCGTTCACTTGTAGTAGGTAGTGAGCTTTCGACCTAGCCACTACAAAGCTATCCTCCGATCCTCCAATCTCTTAGCAGCAACAGCTCCGGCCAAGTCAAGGGCGCACCTTCGTAAAACTCGTCCTTCGCTGGAATGGAGATTTTATAGTTTTCTCCAAACTATGTTTGGTTTGCGGCTAATGCCCGTCGGAGTCAATTCTTTCCAGAAATGACTGCTGGATGTTCCTGATTTGGAAGGTATCCCAATGATTGAAGATTCTTGAGCTAAGTCAAGGAATTTCTTCAATGTAGTGTCAGATATTGAATGGGGACACTAAGGCGGTTGTTGTGAGCTTTGAATATTCTCATATGTGAGCTCTCAACTGACTACTCTCTTTTTCCTTTTTTCGTTTTGTCAAAGGAATCCTTTTTGGTTCGCTCTGTAAGTATGCGAGTTGATTCGAGAGTTGAGTAGTTGGAGTAGTTCTTGTCTTCTCTCTGTTTGGATTTGTCTTTTATATCTAGAGATTCAAACTTTGAATCTCTATACCTGTTAGACACAACGGCTCCTTTGCCAAGAGAGTAACATGCTTTTTCGTCCTTTCCGGCATGTACAGTGCCTTTTTACCTAATTCGGGTAAGGCTTTCGTCCTTGGTTGTACTCTTTGTCAGAACGGGCGTGTTTCGCACTTATCTGCTGAGTATTTCCTGCTAGGCATTCTATCGGAAAATGCTGGGAGTACTCTGCTAAGCCTTTTGCTTGCTAGGCTCTTCTAGCAATCTGCTCTTCAATTTGCTGTCTTCTTCAGCAGATGCGTCTTTAGCACTTAAGTCTTTATCTGCTGATTGCTAATGCTTAGCAATCTGCTAGAATGCTAGCAAATGCTGACTCCTTCAGCATTCTATTATCTCTTGCTTCCGACTTCTGACCACTTGTCCTTAGCAGTCTCTTCCTTCAGCATGGGATTGCTAATGCCTTAGCAATCATTCTTCTTAGCACTTGACCGCTAATGTCTCTAGCAGTCATTTTCGTCTGCTGATATCTCTAGCAGCTACCATCTGCTGAGAATACTTCTAGCATTCCGAAGTTGTTTGAACTTGATATTCTTCGTTCCATCTACTGAATTCTTCAGCAGTCTTCTCAAGCACTTCCTAATCTATTACAACTCGATATTTTTCCTAAACAGGACATTAAATTGAAGTTGCTAGACTATGCTAGAATTCAGCAATGATCGACCAACTAAATAAGCTTTGATTCAACAAAACTTGTACAATATTGATCCTAAGGGAGGAATTCACAATTAATTCCCAACAATTTTCCCCTTTTTGGTGCGATCAAAGCTTACTATCGCTTGCTGAATCTATTAGTAAAATTTATAAGTTTACGAAAATTTCTAAGTGCCAGAGCTATTCTAGCAGTCTAACTCAGAGTTTATACAACTTAGTTCTAGCAGGATTGGTTTTAATAAAATTCCCCCTCAATAAATGCTGGGAAATATTTCTCGATTAAAAACATAAGTAAAAATGCTATTTCGGAATATGCTAGGAATTCTAGCATCTAATTAAATCAGCAAGCCTTTTACTTAACCAATCACAAGATAATTTAATCTCAGCACCCACATGCATTTTTGTTGAATACACAGAAAGTGTATATCAACAAAGTCTGATCCAATTTCATTCATAAGTCTGATCATAACAAATACAATGAAATTAGAAAAAATCAAAAGAGAAGTTACAAAAGATTTGCTATGATAAGAAGTTAGAACTTAGGAGTCAGGGGCAGGCTTCTTCCCTTTGTCATATTCATAAAATTTGGCAACGACCATCTGCACAAATTTCTCCAAGTATGCTTTGCTAGCTTCTCGCTCTGCTGCTTCCCTCTCCAACTTCTTAGCAATCTTTTCATTTTCCATCTCTAGCATTTTGATCTTCAGCTCCATCTCTTACTTTTTCAACTCCTCCAGAGCAAGTGTACGCTCTTCAGCAGCAGCAACAACAAGTGCTTCTTCTTCCTTTTTCCTCTGCTCTACTTCAGCAAGTCTTCTCTCTTCCCCCTCTTTCATTGAAACAAAAAAAAGTGGTTGAGAAAGAGTTGACCTTTTGCTCTACCTGCTTCTGTGATTCAGCAACATCTTCTTTTAGCACGTCCATGTTGGTTTTCACCTCAGAGACGTCTACTTTGACCTCAGCTACTTCTGCTCTGACCTCAGAAACACCACTCCCGACCTCTTCAACTTTCCTCCTTATATCAGCAGCCTCTATCGCCATTCGCTCATTTAGAAGATATAGCGGTTCGCACAACGAATTGAATAGCAGAGTTCAAGTAGGACGGAAAGTCGTGAGAGCTTACCGGGGTAGCATCGAATGAAGAGGTTGTGGCAATCACAAGTTCCCGACTTCCAGCAGTGGGTACTTCTTCTATCTCAGCATTCACACCTCTGTAAGCATCCAGATAAAGAGCTTCTTCATCAATTAACTGCTCTGCTGACTCCATTGCTTGGATAAGCTATCCTTGAGCAGTAGAGTAGCGAGATTTTTCAGCAAATAGGAGCATGACACCGCTCTTGGCTTGAGCTATAGCAACTTGGGCATCCAAGTAGCGAGCCTCCTCATTCATTATATGCTTGGTTGCTTCCATGATTTCAGCAGTCTGGGCAGCCTTTTTCCCTTCTTCTTGTATCACATCAAGGATGTTAATTTCCAAAAACTTGACAATCCTTCGATCTCGAGCATCCAGCTCTGTGGCTTCTCGCTCAGCTATTTCAGCAGCCATCCTGGCCATGAGCCTTTCCTTCTTGTATTTCTCATACTCGACCTGGAGTATCCTATACTCAGCCGCTGCTCGTGCCTGGTGCTTAGACAACTTTATTCTAGCATCGGAGTACCCATCTGGAGCAAAAGTAGACTTTGGCAAGGATTGTGACTTGGAGAACAACCTGTGAGCCCAAATTACTTGAAGACGAGCAAACACCTGTTTGTCTGTGAACTGCTTGTGTCCAGCCACTTGGTCAATCCAATCGTTTGCCCATTGCTCCTCTAGCCTCTAGTAGTTTAGGTCTCTAGTAATGATTATCAGCATCTTCTCTTCAAATGAGAGCTGATGCATCACGTAATCAAAAAACTTCCATCTCCTGAATTCCTTGCCCAGCACCTGGCCTTTGGATGTATCTTGATCTAGCTCGACATAAAAGGTGCTGGCAATATCCCTTTCGATCTCTGCATTCACAAATTCTTCAATCTCAAATGCCATAGGGAAGAGATCAGAATTTACCTCCTCAACAAGGAATACAGGCGCACACAGCTGTGCCACTCTCCTGAGCTTGAACCTTGGACCTGGGAGTCCTCTAAAAGGAACTCAGAGAGTTTTGTTGTCCGTGGTTGAAATCTTTCTAAATAGCTTGGCATCAAAGACGTCGACAGATTCTCCATCAGAGTCTGATTCCGAAAAGTACGAGGCTGCGTATGCTGAGTCTAATTCAGCAACCTCTTCTGGCCTGGCCTCAACATCCGCTCCTTCTCCTCTTCCAGAAATGCTAGCCACAGGTTCAGCAGCTGTCCCTTCAGCAACATTGGATGCTTCCTTAGCATGCACTTCAGCACCTCCTGTGCTGCTAGCACCTGCCTCAGCATTCCTTCCTGACCCAGAGGCTTCCTCAAAAACAACTTCTTCATCAGTGCTCTCATTTGCTTGTTCTACAGCAGGCTCTTTTAATGTGACTCCTCCTTGAGGACGATCTGGAGCATTAAAGGCTCCACTCTCTAGCATCCTCTCAAGGTCTTGGTCGGTCATCGCTTCCTCCTCAATGACAATCTTCTCTGCTATTGCTGGGGTGGGAGTGGGAACAACAGGAACCACCTTCTCTTTCCCTTTCTTGATAGCTGCAACTGCTTGCCGTCGTGCGTCCTCAGCTGCTTTGCTATCAATGCAGCAGCTTTCTCGGCTGCTTGCTGATCAGCAGCTACTTTCTTAGCAGCCTGTTACTCAGCATGCTGCTTGGCTTGCTCAAAAATTCTGTCTCTGGCTTCGAAAGTAAGCCACTCCATTTCCTTCTTATGCTTCTTTATTTCCTGCTCCTTCCATTCAGCTTTCCTCTTCCTTATACCTTTCAATCTCTCTTCCAGAGATTTTTCAGAGAGAGGAGTCTCAGCAGCTTTCTTCTTAGCAGCCTCCTTCTCCGCTGCTTTCTTCTCAGCTTCCTTTTGTTCAGCAGTCTTTACAAGACATCTGCGCATCTTCTTCTTCTCAGGAGATGTAACTTCTGATCTTTTCCGCTTGGGAATTGGCACAACAATCTGTGCCAAGGTTGGAACTTGTAGTTCTGCTTGCTTCTTCTCCATTATTTCCTCAATTTGCTCGACCGGCAGATCTCCAAGCTTCTCTATCTCCTCCAAGTGCTGAAAGCACTGCTCTATCTCAGCAGCTTTCTGGAGATTAGCAATCTCCTCAGCAAATAGTGGAGTAGCTTACTGTAGTAGCATCTCACCAGTAGAGGGTGTCTTGGCTGCTAGGGTTTGCTGTGCTGGGGTCGGCTCCTTCTTCCACAGGGGAATGTAATCGGTATTCAGCAAAGCCTCACCCTTGTCGAGTTCCTCCTTCAGAATGATTGTTTCAAGGAACTTGCTAATCTTCAGTCCAAAATTAAAGTTGGACATGAAGGTTCCTTCTTCCTTCATCTTCAAATTCCTTTTTGCGTGGTCCAACCACTGCTCAGCATACCTAGGATCTGCTGAAATCTTGGACTCAGCATACACCTTCTAGCAGACGTCTAAACCACTTGATGAAATTTGCTGAATAATAACACAACATCCCGATGAAATGCTGAGAGCTTGGACTCAACACCTGACTTCTAGCAAATGTCGAAATCATTTGTTGCAATAAACTTAGCATATCAGGGAAATGCTGAGAGCTTGGACTCAGCAACCAAAATGCTTAGCAATCAAAAGTAAGCAACAAAAATCAGCAACATAAAAACGTAAGCTAGTATACGTTTCTCTTCGTCTTCTTCAAGAAAATCAGAAATCCAGAAATCCAGAACAAATGAGAACGTAATACTCATTCATCCACAACATCTTCGAACTCCATGAGGCTTAACTTTAGACCAAGTTCTTTGAAACGAGCCTCAGCAAGCGGCTTGGTAAAGATATCTGCTAGCTGATCTTCAGTGCATATATATTGAATATCAATATCCTTCTTCTCCTGATGATCTCGGATAAAATGATGTTGGATATCAATATGCTTCATTCTTGAATGATGAACGGGGTTCTTCGTTATCCACATAGCACTATTGTTGTCACAGTTGATCGGCACACATTCAGAAGGAATGTCATAGTCTAGCAATTGCTGCCGAATCCACAAGACTTGAGAACAACAATTAGCGGCTGCTACGTATTCAGCTTCAGTAAGCCACTGAGTGCTGCTTCTTGCTAAACCAACTGATCAGCTTATGTCCAAGGAATTGACATGTCCCGCTAGTGCTTTTCCGATCAATCTTACATCCCCTGAAGTCTGAATCGGAATACCCACTCAGTGCTAGCCCATCGCACCTTGGATACCAAATTCCTAGACCTTTGGTACATTTAAGGTATCGAATAATCCTCTTAGCAACATCCAAGTGTGGCTTTTTTTGATTTTCTTGATAGCTCGCGCATACACCGGCAGAATAAGAAATATCGGGTCTGCTAGCTGTTAAGTAAAGAAAGGATCCGATGATACCTTGATAGAGTGTAGGATTCATAGGTTCTCCTCCTTCATCAATGGAGATCTGGTAGCTCATGCTGATTGGAATCCTCAAACTCTTCGTCTTTTCTGGAGAGTATTGCAATTAGATCGCGAGTGTATTTCCTTTAGTGAATGAAAATCCTTTCACTCGATTGCTGAACTTGAAGTCCTAGAAAGTACGACATCTTGCCCATCATACTCATCTGGAAATTACTCGTCATAAGCTTCGAAAACTTGTCGCACAAGTTTGAATTCTTCTATCAAATGATAATGTCGTCGACATATATTTGTACGAGAAATATGCTTCCTTCGTCTTTAATGCGGAAGAGGGTCTGGTCAATCTTTCCTTTCTTGAAGCCATTATCCAGAAGAAATTTGGACAAGGTTCTATACCACGCCCTTGGTGCTTGCTTCAAACCATACAAGGCTTTCCTTAGCATGTAAACTTGATTTCCTTGTTAGAAGCCTGGTGGTTGCTCAACGTACACTTCCTCCTTCAGCTCACCATTAAGAAAGGCACTCTTCACATCCATCTGCATCACAGAGAACTCATGATGTGCGGCATATTCTAGGAATAATCTTATTACTTCCAGACGAGCTACTGGAGCAAACGTGTCATTGTAATCAATTACTTCGCATTGTCTATAGCCCTTTGCTACGAGACGAGCTTTGTTTCGAATGACCGTGCCAGACTCGTCGTTCTTATTCTTGAACACCCATTTGGTTCCGATAACACTCTGGTGTTCGGGTCTATCCACCAAAATCCCAAACATGATTGCGCGTGAACTTGGCAAGCTCCTCTTGTATAGCGTTCACCCAATCTGGAGATTTTAGGGCGTCTTAAACCTTCGTAGGCTCCTCATGTGATATATAACAAGCTAGCATCGCATTGACTTGACGCGTCCTTACTTGACATCATCAAGAATGTCATCTAAAGGATGATCGTGTAGCCATCTTGGTCTCTGGTTGTTGGTTGCTGTGTAGTATTGCTAGCTTCACCTGCTGAATTGTTCTCTGCTAGAACATTCTCCTTAGTAATCACATCTGGCTCAACATCCGGTACCTCAGCATTCGGTACCTCAGCAACAAGAACATCAACATCCTGGACTTCAGCAGCTGGAATTTCAGCAACTGGATCTTTAGCAGCTGGAATCACAGCATCGTCTTTGACAAAGTCCTCAGCAACGCCTTCAGTAGCGTCCAGTCCTTCTTTAGCAACGCATCCTCGATCTGGAATTTCTTCATCTTCTTCTTCAAGCGATTCCAGAATATCCAAATTATCATTAAGATAAATTGGTGGGGTGGCCTCAGCATGATCATTAGCATCATCGGCCCGATCAACAGTCTGGTCACCTGCTGAGTGCATCTGGATTGGATTACAATCACTCATAGACTTAGTCGAATCAATCCTCATAATTTCGAAATAATTTAAGATGGATTGATCATCGACATCATTAGTCTCATGACTGCTATCCTCCTTTTCTCTCATAACTCTCCGCACTAAGATAAACTCATCAAAAATAACATTGCATGTTATTTCCACAACTTGAGTCATCTTGTTTAACACTCTATAACCCTTGTAAGATGGGTGTCCATATCCCAAGAACACACCTTCATCAGACTTAGGAGAAAAAGTGTTAAGCTTCAACTTCCCATTGTTATGAATATAACATGTCGAACCAAAAGCACGTAGATGAGTAATAGAAGGCTTACGACCATTGTAAACTTCATAAGGAGTTTTATTGAATCTGCCATTAATTGCCCTCCTATTCTGTGTATAACAAGCTGTCATGACTGCTTCGCCTCAGTACTTTCCACTTAGACCGGAATCAGCAAGCATTGACCACACAGCTTCCTTCAATGTTCGGTTCCTTCTCTCTGCTAGACCGTTCTGCTGGGGGGTCCTAGCAGTGGATCTCTCATGCCCGATACCAGCTTCAGCGCAAAAATCCATCAAATCCCGTTGCAAAACTCGGTTCTATTGTCGATCTATTCCTCTTGACGGTGACTTCTTTGCTATTTTGCTCTTTAAGGATTAGCTCGGGTAGGATGAGCTTTACTTCATCTTTGGTTCTCAGCAAACGAACCCATGTGTACCTGGAAAAGTCATCAATGACCACAAGTGTATAAATCTTTTTACATACAGTGGCTGGAGTGACTGGGCCAAATAAATCCATGTGCAAGAGCTCTAGGATCCTCTCTGAAGTGGCCTTCTCCGGGTTTGATCTGAAAGATGCCTTGGTTTGCTTCCCTTGCTGGCAAGCTTTGCACACACCTTTCTTTCGGAAAGTTTCAGCAGGCAATCCTTCTACAAGCTGGTGCTTGGCTAGGTGGTTGATGGTCTTGAAATTCAGGTGAGTCAACCTCTTATGCCATAGCCAATTGGTTTCTTCCCTGTTCAATGCTACAAAACAAGAATGTTGCTGGCCACTTTGCCAATCAACAATATATAGGCCACCCTTTCGGATGTCTCTAAGCTTTACTTCACCTGTAGCACTGTCAGCAATTGAGCAACCAGTATTAGCAAAAGAAACGGTATACCCATTCTCGCATAGCTGGCTAATACTTAGCAGGTTGTGCTTGAGATTAGGTACGAGCGTGACATTGATAATCCTTAGTCCATTTCGCTCTATGCATCCTCTCCCAATTACTCTGCCTTTGCTGTTGTCGCCGAACACGGCTGTGGGGCGATAAATTCTTTGGATGTCTGAGAACAACTCTTCATCCCCCGTCATGTGCGCTGAACAACCGCTATCTAGGATCCACTCATTTGACATTCTTGATGTCTTAGCACTTGGATTCTGTCCCTGCAAAACAATTAACAATTTTGTTAAGGTACCCGCTTAGCATCGGGTCCTGTGAGATTAGCATGGATCATTGTTCCTTTTGGAACCCACATCTTGGTGATTTTCAAGACTTTTGTCTTTACATCACTCTTGGATCCCTTCTCGACCTTTGGATAAGCATGCTTTACATGATTAGATCTAGGTGGAGTAGTGTGCTTAGCCTTCCTTGTCCTATGAAAAGGAAATGATTTGGACTCAGGCCTCACATAGGTGTTCCTCCTATGTGGTGTGTACTGCTGGTACGAAGGTCTTACAACATGGTATTGAACCTGCTTGCCCTTATGGAATGAAGGATTTGCTATCCTAGCGTTGGGAACAAAACGCTCAGCATTTATCCTTGGCATTGCTAAATGTGGCTTAACATTTGCTCTTTGGTTTCTCTGCTGAGGTCCAGCAGGTACATGCTTAGCATTCACCCTTTGGATCCTCTACTGAGATCTAGCAGATGCCTGCTTGCTACGTCAATCCTTCTGCTTAGCATTGAGCTTAGCATTTGAAGATTCAGCAACGACCTTTTCCTTGCCTTTGTCAGCAGTGACCTTTCCAGCAGAAACGAATAGAATCTTTTTCTGCTTAGAAAATTCTGCATTTCTACTCAAGGTATCCTTAGAGAATTTCCTTGCTGCTTCAACACATCCAAGACCCGATCCCAACTTGTCAGAATGTCTTCTTTGCTGTCCGATAATGGCATTTAGTACTGCCTTGTTGGATGTGGAAGCACATATGCATTCCTCCTTAGGCTTAGCTTTCAAAGCAAGATTCTCCTTTTCTAAGTTTTGAAAATTTTTAGAGAGTTTAGAGAAATCTGCTTTAAGTTTAAAAAATTCCTCACTTTTGGACCTTAGTCTTTTGACTTCCTCGGTCAAAGATGTAACTCTTAGTTTGAGTGAGTTGTTCTCTCCAACGATAGCATTCTTGATTTCATACATGTTTGAAAATTCAATAGAAAGCTTCGCGAGATAATCATCCACAGAATCTAGAAAAGATTCCTCCGATTCATGCATGATTGCTAAGTTAGAAGTGCTAGTAGATGGTACCTCATTCGCTTCGACTGCTAGAGCCGATTCAGCACTCTGTTCAGCATCAGCAAATTGATCCTCAACAATATTGGCCATCAAGACCAGCAGAACTTCCTCATCATCTTCCTCAGAAGAGTAGTACGCCTCTTCATTATCAGGAACGTCTAGCATCTCTGATATGTGCGTAAAATGACCTTCATTTAGGTATGTGAATGTGCAAGTTTGTGGCCATTTTACTCTCATATCATATGTTTTCATTGTTCTTTTGTTGTGTTTTCGTGTTTTTGTGTTTGGAAAGGTGTAGGTTGAGTTTTGAGCATAAAACGACACTTTTGATTGAGTTTTGGAGGCAAATCGTCCGAGTTTGGAGTCAAAGGAGGATAGGCTCGCCCGAGTGGAGAAGAAAAGGGAATTTTCTGGAGTTTAGAGGCAGTGCTTGGCCGAGCGGAGCCTAGCTCGGTCGAGCATTGTGGACAGAGGGCTCGGTCGAGCCATGTGGATAGAGGGCTCGCTAGGCCAAGCAATGCAGGGTCGGTCAAGCCCTGCCAATAGAGGGCAGGCTCGGTCGAGCCAATCTAGCTCGGCCGAGCAAGATCGCAATTCCTGGCAGTTTTGATGGTTATTGAGCTATCCCGGGCGAGCCAAGGCACTGTTTGGTCGCCTATGAAAGGGGGATTTCCGAGTTTGAAGAGAACTTTTGCCCATTTTTCAAATAAACACTAGAGAAATTCTCTCCCAATCCATCTTCCATTCACTTCTCATCCACATTCAAGGAGATCAAGGCCACATTCCTCCACTTTTGGTGAAGATCAAGGAAGACCAAGGGGTAGATTGAGGACAAGGAAGACAATTGAGGAAGATCTATATTTTACTTTCAATTTGTAATGGATTCTCTTACTCTTTCTATTGTATTAAACGAAATAGAAGGTATGAGGAGCTAAACCTTTATGTGAGTGTTTTTTGAATGGATGATTTGTGATATTGAGATTCAATGGTGATTGTTTACTTTCCTTTTAGAGCTTGAATTGCACTAGATCTTAATCCTTACCACCTAGGTGTAGGTAATAGCCAACCTAGGAGGTATTTGATGTGAACACTGCAGCCAACACGCGGGTGGAATCATCGTGAATAGTGTAGATTCATACGATTCTAGATCCAATCCTTGTGCGGAGATAGGTCGTAGGGCAATAATCCACGTTCTAGAAGGAGTGGTCTAGGATTTGATAACGTGATTGTTTGATAGTTCTAGTATCATAAATGGTTGGCTCACCGTGACAAGGGGTTGCCTAATTGAGGGTGGATTGCTCAATCTTCTAGGGATTAAATATGTTTACAACACGATTTGATCTCAATTGAACACTTTAGACATTCTTACAACACTCATACTTGTCTCATTGTTGCACTTGATACTCTATCTACCTAAGTTGTGAGAATTGTTTGATTTGATTATTGGATTTAGTTTGAACATGATTAGAAATGTGCTTTATTTCATGTATGTTTAGTTTTGCTATAATTTTGCCTAGATAATTGACAAACAACGACGAAAGCCTTGCCTAGCTATAAACTTCTAAGCGAGTAAATGGTAGTCTATAGGGCGAATCGAAAGGACCTTGGATTGAAAATTTAACTTGGTTTGTGTGTTGAATTACACATGCATCAAGTTTTTGGCGCCGTTGCCGGGGTTTCTTTTGAGTAGGCTTATAGATATTGTTGAAAGTTTGGAGAGTTGTATGCTAGGTGTGTGATTAATTGCTTGTGTGAATATTGTTTTTTAGTTCTTGTTTGAATATTGTTCTTGTTTTGTTTGATTGAATTGTGTTGGTTTGGTAATTGGTTCTTGTGGAAGTTGTAGGTTGTTTATGATCACTAGGTCTAAAGCTCGAGAGCTTGAAGAAAGGAAGTTTCGTCAAAGAAGAGATAATATTGAAGTTGAGTTTGAGATGGATCACCGTGGTGAGGATACGGTTAGAATAGAAGAGTTGGAGAGGCAGCTTGAATTAATGAAAGCAATGATGAATGAGAGGAACGAACCGCGGAGACCATTACAAAATTTGTCTAGACCGCAAGGGGGACCGACAACCGAAGGATTTCGGTTAGAAGTGAATTCGACGCAGTTTGAAATCAAGCCACAGTTGGTACAAATGATTCAAAATAACCAATTCGGGGGCATATGACTGAGGATCCAAATATCCACATCTCTGGGTTCTTGGAGATCACGGATACGATCCAAAATCAATAAAGTGCCCCAAGATCAAATTAGATTGCGGTTATTTTCATTTTCCTTGTGAGATGGAGCTTGAAGTTGGTTTGAAGGGTTTGATAAATCCAACATTGCTACATGGGAGGAACTTCGAGAGAAGTTCTTGTTCAAGTTCTTTCCACCTAGTGTGACGTTGAAGAGAAGAGCCGATATAACGTCTTTTGGGCAAAGATATGATGAACCTCTCTATGAAGCATGGGATCGGTTCCGTGAGCTTCTAAGAAAATGTCCTAGGCATGGTCTCTCCCGTAGTCAACAAATCTGTCAATTTTATGGGGGATTGTATTATGATACAAAATTGATGATGGATGCCTCATCGGGGGGTGCTTTCTTCGATCAAGAGGAAGAAGAAGCATGGCGGACAATTGAAAAAATGGTAGAAAATAGTTTCCAATGGCCAAAGGAAAGGAAATATTATAATCCGGTGAAGTCGGTAAATGATGCCAAGGAAAGCGAGGACTTCAAAGAGCAAATAGCTGCTATGCAAAGAAAGCTCGATGCATAATCTACTTTGGGGAGTAGGAAGGAGGATATGATAGTGATTAAGCATGAGGATGCTTATCCGGAGAATGTTAACTTTGTCAACCAAAGGATGGGATACAATAATCGGCCTCAATACAACCCTTCGGGAAACATGTACTACCATCCCTCCATCCGGTTTCACCTGAACTTCTCCTATGCGAATCCAAACAATGCTCTCAATCCTCAAATGCAATTGGAAGGAGGAGGGAGTAGTGGTCAAGGAGGATATGCTGGGGGAAGTGGTAAAGTATGCCAACCAAGAGATGAGGAGAAACCCGAATGAAGAAATTGATAAAAGATTTGAGAAGTATGATGGAATGTTCGCAGAAATTCAGTTGCAAATTTCCTCAATTGCCAAACAACTAAGTGGAAAACATCAAGCTAGGAAATTTCCAAGTGACACCGAAATTATACAAAAGAAAGGGTGTAATATGGTTGACGGTGAAAATAGAATGGATGAGAAATCGGAAGTTATGACTCCAAAATTTGAGAGTGTGGAAGTAGTGGAAGAAGTGAGTGTAGTGAAGGAAGAAGGAAAGGAGGTTGAAGTTGAGAAGAAGGAAGAAAAGAATGAAGAACAAACCAAAGAGGTGCATTTCTTTGACTATGTGAGGAAAGGAGATATAGAGATGCCACTTCCGGACAAAATTGAATGTGTGCCAATGTTAGATGAACTTGTTAGAGTTGAGATAGTTCCGGATGGTGAGCTATATGATGTGAGGAACAATGAACAAGAAGGAAAGAGCATAGCTAGCAAGAAGGAGGATCCGGGGGGATTTGTCATTGGTTGTACAATTAGAGATGTAAATGTCGAGAAAGCCTTATGTGACTCCGGTGCTAGTGTGAACATAATGTCATGGGACTTATATAAGGAATTTGATATTGGAGAACTTCAACCTACGAGTCAAGTCCTACAATTGGCAAATCATGCTCTATTTTGCCCACGGGGAATTGTTGAAGATGTGCATGTTGAGGTCTTAGCATTTACATTCCCGGGCGATTTTATTGTGGTGGATATGAAGAACAAAGGTGGAATTCAATTGATTTTTGGAAGGCCATTCTTACATACGGCCGATGCACTCTTTGACATGAAACATGGTGAGCTTACTTTCCGTTGTTGTGGGAAAGAAGTTGTCTTTTCTTTACCTCCGAGGAGTGTTGATGAGAATGAAGCTGAAAAAGGTGGCAAAAAGAAGAGATTGAAGGACGTGCTTGACCCGGGGTCGGACCTTGTGGGGGGAAGAAAATGATGAGAATGATGATCCTGGGGATGATATTGAGTTTGATCAAGGTAGAACAAAGAAAGCTCGTGTTGATGGTGATACACCCCGGAGTGCTCAGAGAAAGTTGTTCTTCCCGGACGATGATGTGACAATAGAATGAGGTATGAGTTCTAGGTCCGCATCTTTTCATCATGATTGAAATTGAGGTATGGTCGTCGAGCTATCGATGTTAAAAAAACGCTTGTTGGGAGGCAACCCAACGGTTTACATCTTGTTTACTTTCATGTTTTGAATAAATGTTTATTATTTGCTTGCGTTAGTTTAATGTTTTGTGGTTTTGGTGAAGGATTCTTGATTGATAGTGCTCTACAGACTTACATTGTGTTGTGATGAGAGATCGGAGAAGTGGGGAGGCCAAGTGCCCGGAATGGAGAATTAAAAGTGCAGCAAAACAGAGAGGAAGCTTGTCCAGGATCGAAGCGGATCGTCCGAGATCGGAAAGAGGCTGGAAATTCAAATTTTGGCGGGATCAGGGGGCTCTCGGTCGAGCGGCTGAGGCTCGGCTGAGCCAGACCGCGCCCCTGCAGTAGCTCGGACAGATGCGTTGCTCGGTCGAGCCATCTGTTGCTCGGTCGAGTGGCGCGCAATTTTAAAGGCCGATTTCAATCCCATTTTGCCCTATCTTCATTTCGGTCGAGATTTTTCCTTCCCAATTCTCTCTAACATATTTTTCCTTTGATTTGTGCATTTCTCACCCTCTAATTTCCTTGATGGCTAGCCACCACACTCGTGGAGCGTCCTCCTCTTCAATTTGTCGCCCCGAAGGTTTTGATGATAAAGAGTTTGCAAGGTATCTGAATTTGGCAGGGAGGCAGGTTGTTGGAACTACTTAACTTTGCCAGGAGACTCTAGAAGCTCTGGATATGAAAAAGGACGTTTGGAATTCTTAATGGCGTTGGTTTGGAGAAGTTGCTCAAGGCAAGTTGGCCTAGCTACATTAGGCTGACTAGAGAGTTTTTGGCTTCGGTTCGGGTTACATGGAGTGCAAATGGTCTGCCGTTACTAGTAAAGTTCAAACTCGAAGGTTAGGAATTTTTCTTGAGTAGGCAGGAAATTGATAGGATTTTTGGGGGTTCTGAGGATTATGTTTGCATTTTTGAAGAATTAGATCTTGTTGAATTTTGGGATTATAACTTTGGATTTCTTGGATGTTAAGTCTTGTAGGTCATCTTTGATTAAGAATCCTATTGTTCGGTATCTTCATCACATGATAGAGGGATGGTCATGTGGATTTAATGGGTCGGGCATGGTTGGTATATTTGACTTTCAATTTCTGTATGCCTTATTGCATGGAAATGAATTTTCAATTGGTGGTTGGTTGATGGAAAGCTGGAATAACACCTTTAAGAATGAGAATTCTCTTATTTGTGGTGGAGGTATGTTGATGCCTTTGTTTGAATATTTTGGTGTTGATGTGTTTGGTGTTTTTGCTCCGGGGATGTTTCTCAATACTACTGCGTTGGTTGCTAAGGCATTTTTGGTTCCGTCCCAGTTTGAAGATTTGGGGATATGGGAATTGAAGTGCCTTACTGCACTCTGACTGAAGTGGATGATTTGCGGGATCGGTCTAATTGGTTGATGAACTCCGAAGCTCATTTTGATGTCATTCGTATGATTCTAGCTCGGTGTGAGGAGGAGATCCCTATTCCATGCCAGCAATATTGCAGTTACCCTCCACCACAGGATGATGAGGATTGATGCCACCACTACAGGATAGGATGGAGTGATGCCTCACTGCCTACCTTGTTACAAACTTAGTCTCACTTGACTAAGTTTGGAGGGAACTGTCGGTAGTCGGTGATGTGGTTTACTCTAATTCCTCTATCTCTTTACCTTGCTTTCTAGTTTAGTTTGTTTGAATTGAATATTGATTTGATCTTCGATTGGGTTGTATAATGATTTGATCTACTCTTTGGATTTGGATGTGGATTGGATGTTTGGATTTTTAAGATTGTGATATGTTTTGATGGATTATTAGCGAGCTTACAAGATTTAATACTTTCTATTTGGCATGATTAGTGGATTGTTGAATGGTTTGGTATGTATGGTGTGGCATGATTAGTGGATTGTTGAATGGTTTGGTATGTATGGTGAGCTAGTGGATATTGTTTTATCATTGTTGATTATGGTTTGTGGAAAGTCTGGTGGAGTTGAGAGCTTAATTGGTTTTTTCTATGCTCAATTGTTTGGTGGTGTTTGTGTTGATTTAGTAGGTACAAATAAGGCATGGGAGAACGGTTCGATCGTGGCTACCGATGGGTAACGCATTCTATCGTTTCTCTTGCCAATTGTTCATTGCATGTAGATTGTTCTTAGGATGTTGTGTGATTGTGTGTGTGTGTGTTGAACCCAAACAAGAACTTGAGATTGGACCATGATTGACTTAGTGGAGCTTGAATTTTGTCTCAACCAATGATAGGGCGGAATCTTGATGTCGATGCATGCTTGAGTCTTACTTTTGAATTGCCGAGTTTTGTGTGTGGTTAATGTGTTGAACTTGACAAAAAGCTGAGAGTATTTGAGCCATGATATTGTCATATCTTGTTCGTTTAAGAGAGGCGAGATTGATAGTGAAAAATATAGAACTTGCATATATTCTCTATCTATTTGGAATGAGTTTGGTGACTAAAAAATGATATTAGGCCATCGATTCTTAGTCCTACCTTGCACATCGGGAGTATAAGGTGGATTAACTTGATCAATTTTTTGCCATTCATATCTTTGACCCCCGTGATTGAGCTTATTTGGAGATATTTCTTTGATCTTATTAGGACCAAATTTGGGGGGAAAAAGTGTATGAGGGTGAGTACGGTGTTGTGAGTTGGGTTGGGAATTGATTGGATTTGTGATGACTGAAAAATAATGAGGCATGAATGTTATGAAATAAAGGATTGATTTGAATCCTAGAAAATGAGGCACCAACAAATTTTTTTGGTGCAAGTGTGTGAAAAAGAAAGAGAGACACCATGAAATGCATGAGTGATGGTGTTATAAAATAAAAAAAAGACGAAGAAAAGAGATGAAAAAGAAAAAAAGAGAGAGAAGTGTTGTGAAAAATAAATAAAAAATAAAATGAGCCTCGGTTGTTGAAGTGGTTCGAAGGAAACAAGTTTGGGAGTTTTGGGAGATTGAGAAGTTTAGTCACTTTGGCCCAAAACCACCTACCATTTAGTAAGCCACGTTATAACCAAAAACAAAGACCTTCTTGATTTTAGAAGCCAACTCATTGTAGTATAGTGGTGAGAATGGATGCAAGACTATATAAATTGAGCTCGATATCTTGTGATTGAGAGATTCTTATCATCCCTAAACACGTGAGGGAGTGCTTTCGTTTGTTTATCCATATTTGATGAGTGGTTCTAGTCCTTATCATTAACCGTGTCACAAAGTTAGGTGATAATCTCGTTTGACAAGGGCATGCTAAGGTAATCAAGATGAGCTGTGAGGTAGTTCCATGAGGTTAATTGATTGCTTTACTTTGTTTTGATTGAGGACAATCAAAGGTTCATGTTTGGGGGATTATGATATGTGCGTAAAATGACCTTCATTTAGGTATGTGAATGTGCATGTTTGTGGCCATTTTACTCTCATATCATATGTTTTCGTAGTTCTTTTGTTGTGTTTTCGTGTTTTTGTATTTGGATAGGTGTAGGTGGAGTTTTGAGCATAAAAGGACACTTTTGGTTGAATTTTGGAGGGAAATAATCCGAGTTTGGAGTCAAAGGAGGATAGGCTCGCTCGAGCGGAGCAGAAAAGGGAATTTTCTGGAGTTCAGAGGCAGTGCTGGGCCAAGCAGAGCCTGGCTCGGTCGAGCCATGTGGATAGAGGGCTCGCTCAGCCGAGCAATGTAGGATCGATCGAGCCCTGCCAGTAGAGGGCAGACTCGGTCGAGTCAATCTGGCTTGGCTGAGCCAGATCGTGATTCCTGGCAGTTATGACGGTTATTGAGCCATCCCGGGCGAGCCAAGGCCCTGTTTGCTCGCCTATAAAAGGTGGATTTCCGAGTTTGAAAAGAACTTTTGCCCATTTTTCAAATAAACACTAGAGAAATTCTCTCCCAATCCATCTTCCATTCACTTCTCATCCACATTCAAGGAGATCAAGGCCACATTCCTCCACATTTGGTGAAGATCAAGGAAGACCAAGGGGTAGATTGAGGACAAGGAAGACAATTGAGGAAGATCTATATTTTACTTTCAATTTGTAATGGATTCTCTTACTCTTTCTATTGTATTAAACGAAATAGAAGGTATGAGGATCTAAACCTTTATGTGAGTGTTGTTTGAATGGATGATTTGTGATATTGAGATTGAATGTAGATTGTTTACTTTCCTTTTAGAGCTTGAATTGCACTAGATCTTAATCCTTACCACCTAGGTGTAGGTAATAGCCATACTAGGAGGTATTTGATGTGAACACTACAGCCAACACGCGGGTGGAATAATCCTGAATAGTGTAGATTCATACGATTCTAGAATCCGTGTGCGGAGATAGGTCGTAGGGAAATAATCCACGTTCTAGAAGGAGTGGTCTAGGATTTGATAACATGATTGTTTGATAGTTCTAGTATCATCAACGGTTGGCTCACCGTGACAAGGGGTTGACTAATTGAGGGTGGATTGCTCAATCTTCTAGGGATTAAATAGGTTTACAACACGATTTGATCTCAATTGAACACTTTAGACATTCTTACAACACTCACACTTGTCTCATTGTTGCACTTGATACTCTATCAACCTAAGTTGAGAGAATTGTTTGATTTGATTATTGGATTTAGTTTGAACATGATTAGAAATGTGCTTTATTTCATGTATGTTTAGTTTTTCTATGATTTTGCCTAGATAATTGACAAACAACGACAAAAGCCTTGCCTAGCTATAAACTTCTAAGCGAGTAAATGGTAGTTTATAAGGCAAATCGAAAGGACCTTGGATTGAAAAATTAACTTGGTTTTTGTGTTGAATTACACGTGCATCAATCTCGGTCCTGGTCAGCAATGCTCTGGTGACCGCCTGGACAGATCTTCTCTCAAACCTTTGTTTGAGGCGCTCTCTTTCTTCCTGTCTTATTCTTGGACATTCATGCTTGAGATGATCTGGAGAATTACACTCGAAGCATGTCCTTGGCTTTCTCTCTATGGAACGAGAGGATGATGAAGCATGCTTAGCTACCTTTGCTTCTTTTTCAGCTTTAGCTTCCAGCATAAACTTCTGAAGCTTTCGCATTTTCTCTTCGAGCTCACTTATCTTTAGATCTTCAGGATGTATGCTGGAGGATGGAGCTACTTCCTTTGCTGGAGAAGCAGGAGCTGATCTTTCATGTGGATGAAAGGGCTTCTTCGTCTTCCATTTGAAAACATCTCTTTTCACAAAGAATGCTAGATCCTCCGGGGGTACAGCAGATGACAAAGTCTTCGCAGCAGCGGCTTCGTTCTTCTTTGATTGCTGTATAATGAATTCATGAGTTTTGAGTTGAGCAAATACCTCAGATGTGGTCATTTGGCTAAGTCTTTCTCGCTCAAGCTCATCATCTTCATGAACAAATCCTCCCATGGAAAGAGCTTCAAGATGATCTTGTTATTCATCTTGCCATTATCGTACCTCTTTCCCAGATTCCGGAGTTCTCCGACAATGGTGTTGAATCTCTCTTCCATAGCTTGGATAGATTCTCTTGCAATCATGGAGAAAGATTCATATTTATCAACAGCTACCTGTAGCTTGTTGCGCTTCATCTGGTCAGTCTCCTAGGTAGATTCACAAACATAATCCCACATTTTCTTGGCAGTATCAAAATCCAAAGCTTTATCTTCCATCAACGCCAACAACGAATCCAGGATTAGCTTCTTCGCTAAGTGCTCCAACCGTGTATTCATCAAACGACTTTACGACCATTTGAGGTCTCGGTTGCCCATCGGCAGATGGTCCTACAAGAGTGTTAGCTTTCATAATTTTGATTGGACCTTTCGCAAGAACATCCGCCATCTCCGGATGTATGCTTTGCAGCTGGATGGTGGCCATCTTCTGCCACAAATTAAACTTCTCCTTGGTATACTTGGGTAAGGTATGATTCATCATTATAATCTTGAAGTTCCTTAGCTAGAGACACAAAAGAACAAATTATAGTGCAAAGAGTAAACACAAATTTGGTGGAAGCGACTTAGAAGCAGCAAGTCTTACGACCTACCGCTCTGATACCACTTTTTGGTCCCTGATCAGAGTCGTCGTGGTGAGTATAGAACATCAAACACACACAAATGTAGTGGAAGTCTAAATATTATCTTGCACTTAAATTCTTGTTAAATGTTTAAGCTCAGAATCGTATTTAGGGTTTTCTTCAAGTATACTCTAACAACTTGAGTTGTTAGATCTTAAATCAATGAACATAACCCAATAAAATAGTAAAGAACATGCAATATTTATAGTGTTCGATCCAATAGATCTACGTCCACTTCTCAACAATATTGCTAAGAATTCCACTAAAAAGATATATGGAGTACAAGGAATCGCCGTTCACTTGTAATAGGTAGTGAGCTTTCGACCTAGCCACTACAAAGCTATCCTCCGATCCTCCAATCTCTTAGCAACAGCAGCTCCGACCAAGTCCAGGGCGCACCTTCGTAAAACTTGTCCTTTGCTGGAATAGAGATTTTATAAACTATGTCTGGTTTGCAGCTAATGCCCGTCGGAGTCAATTCTTCCAAGAAATGAATGCTGGATGCTTCCTGATTTGGAAGGTATCCCAATGATTGAAGATTCTTGAGCTAAGTCAAGGAATCTCTTCAATGTAGTGTCAGATATTGAATGGGGACACTACGACGGTTGTTGAGAGCTTTGAATATTCTCAGATATGAGCTCTCAACTAACTACTCTCTTTTTCCTTTTTTCGTTTTGTTAAAGGAATCCTTTTTGGTTCGCTTTGTAAGTGTGCGAGTTGATTCGAGAGTTGAGTAGTTGGAGTAGTTCTTGTCTTCTCTCTATTTGGATTTGTCTTTTAAATCTGGAGATTCAAACTTTGAATCTCCATACCTGTTAGACACAACGACTCCTTCTTCCAAGAGAGTAACTTGCTTTTTTCGTCCTTTCCAGCGTGTACAGTGCCTTTTTAACTATTTCGGGTAAGGCTTTCGTCCTCGGTTGTACTTTCTATCAGAACGAGCGTGTTTCGCAAGTATCTCCTGAGTATTTCCTGCTAGGCATTTTATCGGAAAATGCGGGGAGTACTTTGCTAAGCCTTTTGCTTGCTAGGATCTTCTAGCAATCTGCTATTCAATCTGATGACTTCTTCAGCAGATGCGTCTTTAGCACTTAAGTCTTTATCTGCTGATTGCTAATGCTTAGCAATCTGCTAGAATGCTAGCGAATGCTGACTCCTTCAGCATTCTGCTATCTCTTGCTTCCGACTGCTGACCACTTGTCCTTAGCAGTCTCTTCCTTCAGCATGTGATTACTAACGCTTTAGCAATCATTCTTCTTAGCACTTGACCACTAATGTCTCTAGCAGTCATTTTCGTCTGCTGATATCTCTAGCAGCTACCATCTGCTGAGAATACTTCTTGCATTCCGAAGTTGCTTGAACTTGATATTCTTTGTTCTTTTTGCTGAATTCTTCAGCAGTCTTCTCAAGCACTTCCTAATCTATTACAACTCGATATTTTTCATAAACAGGACATTACATTGAAGTTGCTAGACTATGCTAGAATTAATCAATGATCGACTAACTAAATAAGCTTTGATTCACAAAAACTTTTACAATATTGATCCTAAGGGAGGAATTCACAATTAATTCCCAACACTCTCTCTCTGGGACTACTAGAAGACAAGAATAAAATACTTTTGTGACCTGGTCTATCGAAGGGACAGGTGTCGAGCATGAATCCGAAATATTTTCTGAAGGGAATAGTGACAGCTCTACACGTGGAAGGATCTCAATGAAGGAAGAAAAATCAAGGGTGATGAGAAAAGAGGAGAAATATCAAGGAAGGAGTACCTCTGGAGAACATACACACGAACGCACGTTGGAGAGGATAGCTTGCTGCGGAGGAATGAAATCGGCCGTCCAGGGAACATCACCATTAGTCCTTCATTTTAGTTTTTGAGTTTGTAATCATGGTGAATGGTTTCCAATTTTGTTTTGTTTATTTCGCATGTATGAATTAATCCTCATCACACTTGGGTTGTGGAATGTTTACTCGAGCTTGAATATATATTGGAATTGTGTTTCGTGATATGTGAGTTCGTCTTTGATCCAGTTATATTGATTTCTTGAGCACGGAAGTGGATAGATTTATCTCACCTATGGAGATTGAAAGAAGAAATAGGAAGAGAGGATCATAGATAATTACATTAATTGCATAGGCATATGAGATAGTGTAACTTAGAAAGAACCAAAATCTAGGATTTCCTCACTTGAATATTGTGGAAAGCATAGGCATAAGATGCACAATAGGAAAGTGTAGATCTAGTAGAACGAAAGTTTGCTAGGAAAGTTCTAAGGCTCAGAGAAAAGCGAGATAAAAGCTCCATCATATAGGAAAGTGACAGTGAATAGTTTCCTTGACCCGAGTGTATTTCTCATCATTGTTATAAACCTAGACTTTTGTGATCATATTGTGGCAGGATGAAATATTGTTGATCTTAGTTTTAGTTGGAATCATTATTTATGCTTATTTATGCTTTGAATAGGAATTAGTAACATTCACCCCTTATTTGCAAGTAATTCTAAGTGCACGGTTTAACTTACACTCTCCAGGGTTCGATATCTGTTCTCTTGGACTGTATACTTTTCGATTGCATATACTTGCGCTTTGTTTTATAGGTACACTATAGCACACAAAAAGTTTTGGTGCCGTTGTCGGGGAGTGTTTAAGTTTATATCTGAATGTTTTCGAATTGCTTCAGTATTTTAATATGTAGTCTGATCTGAATGCTATTGGAAACTAAACATTTTTTGTATGCAGGGGGTCAGTAGTTTATGAGTAAAAAGATTGAAAAAGAATTGTTTCCATTTGATCCAGAGATTGAGAGGACTTTCAGAAGAAATAGAAGAAAATAGAAAGTAAAAAAGATGGCTGAAGCAAACCCTGAAGAGCAAGGGAATGAGAATCCTAGAGCTATAGTAAATCATGCTGATGATAGGAACATAATTATCTGACAGTTTATGGCACCAAAGTTTACTGAATATGACCTAGGGGTTGTGAGACCTGAAGTTCAGGCACAACATTTTGAACTGAAACCTGTGATGTTTCAAATGTTGCAGAGTTTGGGGCAGTATGGAGGGCAAGCCACAGAAGATCCTCATCTGCATCTGAGATCTTTTCTGGAAATCTGTGACAATTTCAAGCTGCAAGGAGTCACACATGAGGATGAGGCTATTCCCTTTTTCTTTAATGGACAGTGCTAAGAATTGGCTCACCAACTTGCCACCAGGATCTGTAACCACTTGGAATGAATTGGCAGAAAATTTCTTACGGAAGTACTTTCCTCCAACTAGGAATGCTCGCTGCAGAAATGCAATTATGGCTTTTAAGCAGGAGGATGAGTCAGTGAGTGAAACATGGGAGAGATATAAAGAACTGCTGAGAAGATGCACAAATCATGGCATACCTTAGTGTATTCAGATAGAGATCTTTTATAATGGTCTAACTGGGAATTCAAGAACGACGATTGATGCCACTGCAGGTGGAGTACTGCTGGATAAAACATACAATAAAGCATGTGCGATTCTGGATAAGGTAGCTGCTAACAACTACTACTGGGAAAATTCTAGAGCAGCAACCATCTCTACTCCAAAGGCTGCAGGGGTTTTGGAAATTGATCCTATGAAGGCCGTCACTGCATAGATGGAAGCCTTAGGAGCAACCATGAAGAATATTGAGAAGAACACCAATCAAGTTGCATATACTGTGGAGAAGGTCACCAATTTCAAGAGTGTCCTTCAGATCCAACTTATGTTTGTTACATGGGAAACATGAATCAACACTATCAAGGAAATAATAATCCTTACTCTAACACTTACAACGTAGGGTGGAAGAATCACCCCAAATTCCCAGGTCAGGGCATGGAAATCAGAATGTTGCTGCACGAGAACAACATAACTCTTTCAACAAAGGGGGTTATAACCAACAACCAGTTAACCAGCAACAAAGTTTGGAGGAACAACCTCCAAAACCTCAGAAGACTATGGAGGAATTGATGGAGTTTATGGCCAAGAATGAGGTAAGGCTAAAGAGTCAGGATGCTCTTATACAAAGTCAGGCATCCTCCTTGAGAAATCTGGAAGTTCAAATGGGGCAGTTAGCCAATGAGATTAGAAATAGACCACAAGGAAGCTTACCTAGAAACACAGAGAACCCTAGAGGGGGGAAATGAGCAGTGTAAGGTAGTGACCTTAATAAGTGGAAAGCAGTTTGAAGAAACGCAAGCTAGAGCACAACAAAAAGAAATGGAGTCTCCTGAGGAGAGAGTTCAGACTGAAGTTAGAGTGCAAAGAGAAGGGAAAGCCCCTATTAAGGAGGTTTATCCCTCAATTAATGAGGAGTTGGTGACCCAGGCAAAACAAACTGAAGCTCTTGAGGGTATTGTACTCAACAACAAGAGAAAGTCTGTGGAGGATGATTACAATCCACCCCAACCACCTTTTCCTATTAGATTCAAAAAGCAAAAGGAAGAGGAGCAGTTCAAAAAGTTCTTGGACATGCTCAAGCAGATCCACATTAATGTTCCTCTGGTGGAAGCATTAGAACAGATGCCCACTTATGTTAAGTTTCTGAAAGACATTTTAAGTAAAAAGAAAAGGTTAAAGGAGTTTGAGACAGTATCCTTGTTTGAAGAGGTAAGTGGACCTCTGAGAAGGTAGATCCCTGCAAATCTGAAAGACCTAGGGAGTTTTACCATTCCTTTTTCAATAGGTGGAAGAGATGTGGGAAGAGCCCTTAGTGACCTAGGGTCCAGCACTTCAGCTTGCAGACAGATCCACTGTACATCCAGAGGGGAAGATTGAAAATGTTTTGGTTAGGGTGGATAAATTTATCTTTCTAGCTGACTTCATCATTTTGGATTATGAAGCAGACATGGAGGTACCTATTATTCTAGGGAGACCTTTCCTAGCCACAGGAAGAACTCTGATTGATGTAGAAAAGTGAGAATTAATTATGAGAGAACATGAAGAACATGCTACTTTTAACCTGTATAACACTATGAAGTTACCTGATGACTCAGAAAATTGCTTTATTGTAGGCATTCTGGAGTCTGTAGTTGAGGAATTTGCAGCAAGTCTCCAAGGAGGAGAAGTTGATTACGATGAAGTAGAGGGAGAAGATGTTGTAGCATTGTAGCATGGGTAGAGCATGGTCAAAAGTTAGGGGGCTACAAGCTTATGTTTGAATCTCTAGACCTTATGAGTAGGGAACAGAAAGAACCCAAATCTTCTCTTGAATAGCCTCCTGAATTGGTGCTTAAACCTTTGCCAGATCATCTTAAGTATGTATATCTGGGGGAAGCAGACATTGTGCTTGTGATTATTACTTCCAATTTGAAAAAGGAGGATGAACAGGAGTTGTTGGAAAAGCTTAAAAAACATAAGCAAGCTATTGGATGGACAATTTCATATATAAAGGGAATTAGTCCTACAGTTTGTATGCACAAAATATTGCTGGAAGATGGGAGCAAGAATTCTATACAACCTCAAAGAAGGTTAAATCCATACATGAAAGAGGTTGTCAAAAAGGAGATCATTAAGTTGTTAGATGCAGGAATTATTTTCCCTATTTCAGACAACACATGGGTGAGTCCAGTGCAGTGTGTGCATAAGAAAGGAGGAGTGACAGTTATACATAATGAGAAGCAAGAGATGATAACCATAAGGACAGTCATTGGGTGGAGGATATGCATAGATTACAGAAAGTTGAATGATGCCACCAGAAAGGACCACTTTCCACTGCCCATTGTGGATAAAATGTTAGATAGGTTAGTAAGTCAGGAGTATTATTACTTCTTGAATGGGTATTCTGGGTATCATCAGATTGCAATAGCCCCGGAGCATCAAGATTTGACTACATTTACCTGCCCTTATGAGACATTTGCAGTCAGAAGAATGCCATTCGGGATTTGCAATGCTCCAACAACTTTCTAGCGTTGCATGATTGCTATTTTTTCTGAGATGATTGAAAATGGGCTAGAAATCTTAGAAAAAGTCTTGCAGCTCTGTGAGAAGTTGATGCGGCTAAAAGTTCAATCAAATTAAGCTCCTAGCTACTCAAGAATAAAATTTGTCAAATCCAGGTCCTTCTTCCCTTCGCCCGCTAGATTACCGGGATACTATAGCAAAGTCTAATAGCTAGGTAAAAATAAAGTCGTTGAGTGATTTCTATCAACTAGGCAATCAATTTAAACATATTCTAACAACATATAACAAACAATGAATTAAACCAACAATCAACATTCGATCAATTCTTTCCACAAATCGGTAAACCAAGACAAGCAAATATTCAAATTAGGTAGATAGGATGTTGAAATGAACGTAGATGCAATCCAATTAGGTTAATCATTGATGTAAACACATTTTAATCCCTAGGAGATTGAGCAATTGATCCTACACTCGTTAACCCCTTGTCACGGCGAGCTAACGGTTGATGATGCTAAGACTTGCAAACAGTCATGTTATTAAGCCCTAGACCACTCCAAATAGATCGTCAATTATTGCCCTACGACCTAGCAGCGCACAAGGATTGGAACTAAAATCGTATGAATCTACACTATTCACGACGATTCCGCCCGCGTGTTGGCTGCAGCGTTCACGTCAACTACCTCCTAAGTTGGCTATTACCTACACCTAAGAGGTAAGCAACAAGTTCTAGTGCAATTCAAGCTCTCAAAGGAAAGTAAACAAACAATTATCAAACCTAATCTTCATGCATCCTTGTTCAAATCAACATCCAAATTGAATTAGAACATCATACCTCTCAATTGTAACAATACAAAGTTGAAATCAAATACATCCATTACAATTGACAAGTAGAGAGTGGAATCTTCCCCAATTGGATTTGTTTGGTCTTGATCTACCCCCTTGGATCTTCAATTCTCCTCCAAGGATTGATGAATTTAGCTCCTTGATACTCTAGGATTGAGATGAAATCGTGATGGAAATTGGAATCTAGGGGAATTCCTAACTAGATCTAATGTAAAATGACAAAAAGTTCTCCAAATAACTTAATTTGCCCCTTTTATAGACGAGCAAACAGGGCCTCGGATCGCCCGGTCGAAGCTGGAAACCGCCAAATTGCTGGAAAAACCCGGTCTGGCTCGCCCGGTCGATGTGGCTCGACCGAGCCACTTCTCTGTTGGCTTGGCTCGGCCGGTCCTGCTTAGCTCGGCCGGTCGAGCTCTCTGTCCAGATTGGCTCGGCTGGTCCTGCTCCGCTCGGCCGGTCGAGCTCTCTGTCCAGCTTGGCTCGGCCGGTCCTGCTCCGCTCGGCCGGTCGACGCCTCCAAACTCCAAATTCGTGCGATTTTCCTCCAAAACTCCACCAAAAATGCTAGTTTATGCCCAAAACCTATCCTACAACATTCAAAACACAAAAACACGACAAACGAACAACAAAAACATATGATATGAGAGTAAAATGGCCGCAAACATGCACGCTCACACATCGAGAAATAGGTCATTTTACGCACGTATCATAATCCCCCAAACTTGAACCTTTGATTGTCCTCAATCAAAACAAAGTAAAGCCATTAACCTACCTCGTGTAATACCTCATAGCTCATCAAAGTTATCTTAGCATGTTCAAGTAAAATGAGATTATCACCTAACTTTGTAACAAGGTTAATGCTAAGGACATGAACCACTCATCAAAAAAATGGATACAAGAAACGAAAGCACTCCCTCACGTGTTTAGGGACGATGAGATTCACACAATCACAAGATATCGAGCTTGATTTCCATAGGCTTGCATCCATTCTCACCACTATACTACAACGAGTTAGTTTCTAGAATCAAAAAGGTCTTTTCATGGGTTGTAACGTGGCTAACTAAAAGGTGGGTGGTTTTGGGCCAAAGTGACTAAACTTATCAATTTCCCAAAACCCCCAAATTTGTTCTTTTCGAACCACTACAAACCCCGAGGCTTTTTCCATTTCGCAACACACATTTTTTCTCTTTTTTTTTCTTTTCTCTTTCTTTTCTTTTTCATCATTTTTCAATTGCACCATCATTCATTCATTTTGTCGATGCCAAAAATTTTATTGGTGCAACATTTTCTAGGATTCAAACCAATCCTTTATTCCCTATCTTTCATGCCTCAACATTTCCCATCAATACAAATTCAATCAATTCCCAACCTAACTCTCATCACCATATTCACCCTCATACACTCTTTCCCCCCAAATATGGTCCTAATTATATCAAAGAAAATTCACCAATAAAGCTCCATCACGGGGGTCAAAGATATGAAAGGCAAAATTATGATAACAATCACCTTATACTCCCGGTGCGTGATACGTGCGTAAAATGACCTATATTTTAATGTGTGTACATGCTTGTTTGTGGCTATTTTACTCCCGTATCATATGTTTTTGTCGTATTTTGGTTGTGTTTTCGTGTTTTGTGTGTTTGATGTGTGTAGGATAGGTTTTGGGCATAAACGTGCAATTTTGGTGGAGTTTTGGAGGAAAATCGCACGTGTTTGGAGTTTGGAGAGCTCGACCGGCCGAGCGGGTGCAGGATTGGCCGAGCGGGGCTTTCAGAGGGCTCGACCGGCCAAGCAAGTGCAGGACCGGTCGAGCACGAGCGGGCAGAGAGTTGGCTCGGTCGAGCCATGCCTTGCTCGGCCGAGCCATGCCTTGCTCGGCCGAGCCAAGTCGGCTTTTGTGGTTTTGGCGGTTATTGATGGCTCGGGCGAGCCATTTTCAACTCGGGCGATCCGAGGCCCTGTTTACTCATTATAAAAGGGGGAAAAACGGTTATTTTGATAACTTTGAGTAATTTTAGATAACTTCTACCTAAATTCTCTCTACGATTCCCATTTCCATCCCTTCCAAACTTCCACCAAGGATATCAAGGAGCTTAATTCACCAATCCTTGGAAGAGAAGTGAAGATTCAAGGTGGTAGATCAAGGCATACAAATCCAATTGGGGAAGATTCCAATCTCTACTTTTTAAATTGTAATGGATGTAATTGAATTCAACTTTGTATTTGTACAATTG
>JAPKLW010000105.1:793617-853497 GCA_026898455.1 Plectranthus barbatus | reverse complement strand
GCGGTGCTAGGTCGTAGGGCAATAATTGACGAACCATTTGGAGTGGTCTAGGGCTTAATAACGTGATGGTTTGCAAGTCTTAGATCATCAACCGTTAGCTCGCCGTGATAAGGGGTTAACGAGTGTAGGGTCGATTGCTCAATCTCCTAGGGATTAAAATGTGTTTACATCAATGATTAACCTAATTGGATTGCATCTACATTCATTTCAACATCATATCTTCTTAATTTGAGTATTTGTTTGTCTTGGTTTACCGATTTGTGGAAAGATTTGATTGAAAGATGATTGTAAGTTTAATTCATTGTTTGTCATATGTTGTTAGCATAGGTCTAAATTGATTGCTTAGATTGATAGAAATTACTCAACGATTGTATCTTGCCTAGCTATAAGACTTTGCCATAGTATCTCGGTATTCTAGCGGGCGAAGCAGGGAAGGACCTGGATTTGACAAATTTTATTCTTTGTGTAGTTGAGAGTTTAATTCGATTGAACTTTTAGCCGCATCAGTGCGAAAGGTAGGACTTAGAATCGATGGCCTAAGATCATTTTCTAGTTACACACTCATGCCAATAGATAGAGAACGGATGCAAGTTCTAGATCTCGTACTCTCAATCTTGCCACTCACAAACAATATAGATATGACAATATCATGGCTCAAACCTCACAGCTTTTTGTCAAGTCCTATGCATTAACCACACACAAAACTCGGCAATTCAAAAGTTAAACTTAAGACATGCTTCGACAACTAGATTCCGCCCTATCATTGGTTGAGATAAACATCCAACTTAACCAAGTAAATCATGATTCAAACCTCAAGTCTAGTTCGGGTTCATCACACACACACAAGCACACAACAACCTAAAAACAATCTACATGCATACAACAATCTAACAACAGTCTAAATGCAGTGCAACTAATTGGCAAGAGAAACGATAGAATGCGTTACCCATCGGTAGCCACGATTGCACCGCTTCTCCAAGACCTTATTGGTACCTACTCACATCTACAAAAACACCACCAAACTATTGACCATAAAACAAGCCAATAAAGCTCTCATATCCACCAAACTTTCCACAAACCAAATATCAACAATGATTAGACAATATCCACTAGTTCCACCATTCAAACCACCAATAATCCAAACCACAAACCATGCATAATAGAAAGTATTCAATCATGCCAACTCATTAATGATTCTCTCCACAATCACAATCAAACAATCCTCAACCATATTCACTTCCAAAACCTCTTTCCACCATCATCCACTATCCAAAATCTATACAAATAATTCATTTTTCCACTAGCTCCACCAAACATACCATCAAAAGCAATGTTCAACAAACAAATCCATTCAACAAACTCAAACCCATGAAAATATCCATACATATCATCAAGATGAGCATAATCCAAAACATTCATCCAAGATAGAATATCAATATAGGTACAACCAAATCGAATCAAATCCAATAAAGGGACAATATCCAACTACTAAACTAAACTAAAGCAAACTAGGATAGAGATGGAGAAGAATAAACCAAGGCACCGGCTACTGGCACATCCCCCCAAACTTAGTCAAGTTAGACTAAGTTTGCAAAACGGTGGACGGTGCATCGTCACTCCTCTCGATCTTGTAATTCCTCCCAACAAACACAAAACCAAACAAACTAGACATTTATTCAAAATCAAAGCAACTAAAAGCAATTAAACAAAAGAAAGAAAATTAGTTGGGTTGCCTCCCAACAAGCGCTTCCTTAACGTCGGTAGCTAGACGACCTTACCACATTATCCATTATCAAAAATTGTGTGGGTTTTTAATACACCTTTCTTCCTTAATCGGTATTTACTTGGAAACAACTTGTCCAAGGCGCTCTTTCTTTCACCCCTTTCATCTCTCCAAGGAGGGTTGCATGTCTTGACAAACTCGACTATGAAAGGTGGTGATTCCTTCTTTGATTTGATCTCTAAGGCATCATCGAATTGAATCCAAAGTATATAAGTCTCAACTTGTCCCCCATTTGGATCAATCTTCAACTTCTCATCACCTCCTTTTCCGATCAAATCATCCAATTCATACACTTTGTCTCCTAGGATCACCTCCTTTTCCACCTTGTCTATCAATCTTGAAGGAAATGTAGGTGCCACATCGCCAAATGGACTTTCCGCTAAAATTTCCACCTCATTTTTCTCTTCATAAAGTTGTACCAAGGTCGAAACGTCTTGCATCTCCTCAATTGAAGGTTTCTTAATCTCACCATTCTTCTCGTCTTCAACGACTTGCAACTCCTCCTTGGTGCCTTCATCCTCTTCATCTTTGTTGAGTAAGGCTTCTCTTTCCTTAGTTGGTTCCTTTTCTTGAACCTCCACTATTTCCATATCTTGAATTCTTACTTCCTTAAGCACCATTACCTCATTCTCACATTCATCTTCCAAAACTTCATATTCTTCCACTCGAGGTTCCTCACTCACCTTCTTCAAGATATCGGATAGTTGCATTCTTAACTCCAAAAGCCTTTCCTCGAGCTTATCCGATTTCCTCTCCAAAGCTTTCCGAGATGATCTCACTTCTCTAACTCTTTCATGCGGCTACCCCATTCATCACAATGAACTCTTGTTATGGATGGATTCCAAGTATGGTTCTCAACAAGTCTACATGAAAAGTAGCTTTTAGATGGGGGATAGTTCATGTTGTTCCGGAGGTCACAATTCCCGCATTTATCTCCATATCTTTCATTACCACACTCTTCTTCTTCATATCCCCAATTCGGCTTCACCTTCCGATCATGTCTCATCTCTTCCATCCATGGGTAGCTCTCTTCAAATACCAACCGGATTGGCCTCCTCGGTCGTTGTCTATCCAACATCTTTTCTCTCATCTCATCCAATTCCCTTTGGAGATTGTTAAGCCTCTCCGAGTGAGTTCCTCGATGATTCTCCATTTGACAACTACAATAATCCAACAAACTCAAAGTACCAACAAATACAAAAAAAACAAACAACGAATTTATTCACACAAACAAAAACACAAACACCTAGCATACAAGCTTCACTTTTCCCCCAATATCTAACAACCTACTAAATGAAGTCCCCGGCAACGTCGCCAAAACTTGATGCGGCTAAAAGTTCAATCAAATTAAGATCCTAGCTACTCAAGAATAAAATTTGTCAAATCCAGGTCCTTCTTCACTTCGCCCGCTAGATTACCGGGATACTATAGCAAAGTCTAATAGCTAGGTAAAAATAAAGTCGTTGAGTGATTTCTATCAACTAGGCAATCAATTTAAACCTATTCTAACAACATATAACAAACAATGAATTAAACCAACAATCAACATTCGATCAATTCTTTCCACAAATCGGTAAACCAAGACAAGCAAATACTCAAATTAGGTAGATAGGATGTTGAAATGAACGTAGATGCAATCCAATTAGGTTAATCATTGATGTAAACACATTTTAATCCCTACGAGATTGAGCAATCAACCCTACACTCGTTAACCCCTTGTCACGGCGAGCTAACGGTTGATGATGCTAAGACTTACAAACAGTCACGTTATTAAGCCCTAGACCACTCCAAATAGATCGTCATTTATTGCCCTACGACCTAGCACCGCACATGGATTGGAACTAAAATCGTATGAATCTACACTATTCACAACGATTTCGCCCGCGTGTTGGCTGCAGCGTTCACGTCAACTACCTCCTAAGTTGGCTATTACCTACACCTAAGAGGTAAGGAACAAGTTCTAGTGCAATTCAAGCTCTCAAAGGAAAGTAAACAAACAATTATCAAACCTAATCTTCATGCATCCTTGTTCAAATCAACATCCAAATTGAATTAGAACATCATACCTCTCAATTGTAACAATACAAAGTTGAAATCAAATACATCCATTACAATTGACAAGTAGAGAGTGGAATCTTCCCCAATTGGATTTGTTTGGTCTTGATCTACCCCCTTGGATCTTCAATTCTCCTCCAAGGATTGATGAATTTAGCTCCTTGATACTCTAGGATTGAGATGAAATCATGATGGAAATTGAAATCTAGGGGAATTCCTAACTAGATCTAATGTAAAATGACAAAAAGTTCTCCAAATAACTGAATTTGCCTCTTTTATAGACGAGCAAACAGGGCCTCGGATCGCCCGGTCGAAGTGCGGTTCGCCCGATCGAAGCTGGAAACTGCCAAATTGCTGGAAAAACCCGGTCTGGCTCGCCTGGTCGATGTGGCTCGATCGAGCCACTTCTCTGTTGGCTTGGCTCGGCCGGTCCTGCTTGGCTCGACCGGTCGAGCTCTCTGTCCGGCTTGGCTCGGCCGGTCCTGCTCGGCTCGGCTGGTCCTGCTCCGCTCGACCGGTCGAGCTCTCTGTCCAGCTTGGCTCGGCCGGTCCTGCTCCGCTCGGCCGGTCGACGCCTCCAAACTCCAAATTCGTGCGATTTTCCTCCAAAACTCCACCAAAAATGCTAGTTTATGCCCAAAACCTATCCTACAACATTCAAAACACAAAAACACGAAAACACGACAAACGAACAACAAAAACATATGATATGAGAGTAAAATGGCCGCAAACATGCACGCTCACACATCGAGAAATAGGTCATTTTACGCACATATCAGAAGTCCCAATTAGTTTTAAACTAAGAAAAATGTTGTTTCATGGCACAACAAGGTGAATTGCTAGAACACAAGGTCTCAAGTCAGGGTATTGAGGTAGGCCCTGCAAAAATTGAAGTAATTGACAAGATGCCCATCCCAAATTCAGTCAAGTTAGTTAGAAGCTTTCTGGGACATGCTGATTTCTACAGAAGATTTATTAAGGATTTTTCCAAGATAGCTAAGCCACTATCAGAATTGTTAGAATAAGATAAGAAGTTTGACTTCAACACTGATTGTGAAAATGCATTCACCAGATTGAAGGCAGCATTGGTGACAGCTCCTGTGATGCAGCCACCGAACTGGAATGAGCCCTTTGAACTGATGTGTGATGCAAGTAACTTAGTTGTAGGTGCAGTGCTGGGGGAGAGGAAGGATAAAATTTTTAGATCTATCTACCATGCAAGCAAGACAATGGATGGGGCCCAAAGGAATTACACCACCACAAAAAAGAGATGTTGGCAGTTGTATTTGCCTTTGATAAGTTCAGGTCCCATTTGGTTGGAGCTAAGGAGACAGTATTCACAGATCACTCTACAATTAAGTATTTGATGGCTAAGAAAGATGCAAAGGCAAGGCTTATTATATGGATACTCTTACTGCAGGAGTTTGATTTGGAAATCAAAGACAGCAAGGGAACAGAGAACCAAGTTGTTGATCATCTGTCAAGGCTAGAAAATCCTTTTGGAGTTGATGACACAATTCAGATAAATGATGATTTTCCAGATGAGCAACTTATGGCATGCAAAGAGGATGCACCTTGGTATGCAGATTATGCAAATTACCTGGCAACAGGTAGCAAGTGAAGGGATTCGTGAACTGAATCACGAATTGCCAAGGATCATTAATTGGAATATCAAAAAAAAAATTGCTATGCCTATGATTAATACTAGCATGCTCCTATTGAATACGCATAAGGGGGTTTATGCGGAATACCTGGATTGTGAAACCCTGAAGAACGAGAGCGCGAAGATTCCTCTTGATCTTTTCCCACGCACAAAGATTTAATTCCTAACAGATTGAGGAAATAAATCTGTGAAAATTAATGAGTAATTTTCGAAAACAAGAAGGAGAGAGAAGAAAGAAGATAATCCTCGTGAGCTGATCTTCTGATCTATATCCCAACTCAATCTGAATATCTGGTGAAGATTCCCTTCAGATTCCTTGCCCGGTTGAGAAGCTGAATTTCCTCCTCATTTCTCAGATCTAGTCGATCACCACATCTCCCAAAACCTGGTTTGCTGTGTGCAACTTATGATCTTGTGGTGTGTTGAGATATGAGGAACTGAGGCCTATTTATAGGAAAATACTGGACTTCTATTGGGCTTAAGTTTCAAGGGCCAGACCAGGGACCAGAATGCAAATAGCAATATAAGGCCTATCAATTAATTAATTCCCATATTCAACCCAGAATAATTAATATTGATTCATTCCACCAGAGAATCAATACTGTCCTACCTATTTGCTACCACGTTTTGAGGTACGGGTTGCATGGGCTCGGTATATCCCCACATTTAAGGTTATAGACATTCATTAATTAATTTAAGCTTTGACAAACTATTTAATTAATTAACATATTATATTCTTGAGTCAATCCACTCAAACCTTTTCACTTATGCTTGAACTTAATCAGCATACAGGAGTTTAGCATAACGAACCTTTTGAGCTACTCTGGGAATGTCACCATCCTATACTGGATGTGGTAACCTAGTTCCAGTACCAGACAGTCATACACAAACTGCTATTACCCAAGATACAGATATACAAGCTCAACCAGAGCCTTTCACTGCAACTCAAAGTAATACACAATCTGCATAAACGTCTGTACCTTCCTATAGGCTTAGGATCTCATAAAGCCATAGAGATCTAGATTCTTTTCATGTCAGATAAAAGAATCGATCTCGACTTAGGTCCTTATCAATGTGTGCCCCACACCTGCATACTAAGCCATCCAAGATAATATGCTTATTACTGCGTATGCTGCAGCCTACACCGACAGTTTATCCTAGAATTGTCTCAGCTGTGATAACCATTTATATCTCGCTGGGTCAAATGATCCATACAATCTTCCGTGATCTTCTACACACCATATGATCTCCCTATCGACGAGATAAGAGGATAATTGCATTTGCGACACATGTTTGTTAATTCAGACAGGAGATGAACATACAACATTTATGATTCCCAGTATATTAACCAATCGACCCTGTATATAATATACCAATCATAATGCTATCAGTATATAAATCCATCAATCTCCCACTTATACTCAAAGCATTATACAGGTTCTTTCTAGAGTATAACGCGTCTAAACTAATCTAGCTATTATAGTAATCATTCAACGTGGTAAGCTTTGCCCTCAGCCCAAGGTTACATACATGCATCTCGTAGACCTTCTGAGGTAGAGCCTTTGTCAATGGATCCGCTAGATTATCTTTTGTATCAATCTTCTCTATTAGCACATCACCCCTTGCTAAGATTTCTCGTATAATATGGTACTTCCTTTCAATGTGTTTTGTTGTTCTGTGAGTTCGTGGTTCCTTTGAATTAGCCACAACTCCCGAATTATCACAATATACCGTGATGGTCTTGGACAGCTTAGGAATCACGTCCAACTCCAGAAGGAAGTTTCGAAACCATACAGCTTCTTTCAAAGCTTCAGAAGCTGCCACATATTCTGCTTCCATGGTGGAGTTAGCAATGCACTTCTGCTTTGCACTCCTCCATTATATGGCCCCACCTCCCAATGTAAACACATATCCAGAGGTGGACTTCTTTTTATCTCGGTCTGCCTTGAAATACAAATCAGTATAACCCATAGGGCACAAATCCACACACTGATAGACGAGATAATAGTCTCTAGTCCTTTTCAAGTATTTGAGTATGTGTTGTACCACAGTCCAATGCGCCTGTCCAGGGTTAGACTGGTATCTCGCTACCATGCCTACAACAAAGCAGATATCTGGCCTTGTACATAACATTGCATACATGAGGCTCCCCACGGCCGATGTATACATCACATTCCTCATTTCATCTTTCTCCCTTTGTGTCACCGGACACCGATCCTTGGAAAGATATATGCCATGTCTGAAGGGTAACAGACCTTTCTTGGCAGTTTGCATGCTGAAACGGGCAATCACAGTATCAACATATGATCCTTGAGACAAGGTCAACGTCCTCTTATTGCGCTCCCACAATACTTTTACCCCTAGGATGTATCCTGCCTCCCCTAGGTCCTTCATATGAAACTATTCGGATAACCACCCCTTTATGCCCGACAATACTTCCACATTGTCGCCAAATAGGAGAATATCATCTACATAAAGTGCAAAGAATACTACGCTTCCACTGACACATAGACGGTACACGCAACTCTCGTTTGAACATTGTGAAAATCCATAGGATTTAATCACTTCATCAAAACGCAGATTCCATGATTGTGAAGCTTGTTTAAGTCCATACAGCGACTTCCTTAGCTTTCAGACCAAATGTTCTTCGTCCTTCTGCATATAACCTTCTTGCTATTGCATATAGATGTCCCTACCTTCTTCAAGGTACCCGTTCATAAACCCGGTTTTGACATCCATCAGCCAGATTTCTAGGTCCTTATGTGCTGCTATGGTTAGGAGTATACGAATGGACTTAAGCATGGCTACCGGTGAGAAGGTCTCGTCATAGTCTACACCTTCTTTCTGTCTATCACCCTTTGCCACCAGCCTTGCTTTGAAAGTTGTAATTTCACCACTCGCTCCTTTCTTTCTTTTGTATACCCATTTGCACCCTATGGCTCGACAGCCATCTGGCAAATCAGTTTTTTGGTATACATCCATAGCTGTAATGGATTTTATTTCCGAATCCATGGCGATCATCCATTTGTCTGCATCTTTATCAGATACTGCCTCGTCATATGTTCAGGGATCGGTATCATGCAGTCCATTTTCTAGGATCGAGTCAGAAGACTCTTCCACGAACATATACCTTTCGGGTTGGTGGACAACCCTCCCACTGCGACGAGGCATCTAAACCGTGTCAGTAGTTGGCACAGTATGCGTTGGTCCCATGCCTTGCATTAGTGGCAGTGTTGGTATAGCCTCACCTGTTACAAGTGGATTTACCACTACACTGGGCTTTCCTGATGGAATTGCTTCCTTATCCTCAAGTTCATGGAGGATAATTTCACTCTTGGATCTGTGGTTTCTTACGTATTCGTCCTCCAAGAATCTTGCGTTGGCACTGACAACGACTTTCTGATTCTCAGGACAACAAAAGTAACCACCTTTCGTTTGCCTGGGATATCCTACAAACAACATCAGCTTACAGCAGCTTTCTAACTTATCAGGTTCCTTTGTCAGCACATATGCTGGACAACCCCAAACCCTCACTCTGTTCAAACTTGGCTTTCGCCCATACCAGAGTTCCAGAGGCGTTTTAGGAACTGATTTCTAAGGTACCAGGTTAAGCATGTAGGCCACTGTATCCAAGGCATATCCCCAAAACAAAATCAGGAAGCTTGCATAACTCATCATCGACCTGACCATTTCCAAGAGAGTTCTATTTCTTCTTTCCACTACACCATTTTGTTGAGGGGTTCCTGGTGCAGTCCTCTGGGATGTAATCCCGTTGTCTGACAAGTACTGCAAGAACTCGTTAATGAGGTATTCTCCACCATGATCTGATCGTAGTGTCTTGAATCCAAGATCCCATCGCATGCTAATCTTTTAATCCTCTTTAGATTGATGTGACCTAGTCTCAAGTGCCAGAGATATGTTTGATCCTCATCGGAAGAAAACTTTCTCTTCAAATGATTATTATTATTGGAAGAGTTTGCAACATTCACGGAAGATTTATGCATACAATCAATGATATAGAGAGAGTCAATCAGTTTGCCATGACAGATAACACCGTTATTACCAATGATAGAAACTCCACTATAAAAAATAACTGAATATCCATCACTAAACAACTTGGAAACTGAAATTAAGTTCCGCCAAAAAACCGGCACATATAAAACATCTCTCAAAATCAAAACATTGTTTTCAAAGCATAAAGTAAAATCTCCAATGGCTGCTACTGAGACTCGCTCTCCGCTGCCCATTGAGATGGTAATCTTGTCATGCTTCAGCGGCCTTGTCGGCCTAAACCCCTGGAAAGTATAACAAACATGATCAGTAGCTCTAGTATCCACTACCCAAGAATGGGTAGAAACTGTTGCTAAACATGTTTCCATTATAAATGCACATGACGCACCTTGTCCAGTCTTCCTGACTTGACAATATTTCTTCCAGTGACCAGCCTTGCCACACCTGAAACACTTGTCCCTTTTAGCAGGCACGCCCGGTGTCCTTTTTGACTTTCTCCCAGAAGTTGTACCTTTGACTTTCTTCTTAAACATTCCATTGCGCCTCTTGCCAACAAGCACAACAGGATGGTTACTAGAAGTAGCCAAAACAAATTTTTCTGGTTGCATTACTGATTCCGCTGCCATTAAGTCATTGAGTAACTCGTTAAGAGTGTACTCTTTCTTGTTCATGACAGCATTCAGTCTAATGTTCTCAAAGGACTTTGGTAGAGAGTTGAGAATGATATCAACCTGCGCTTCTGCATCGATACCACCTCCGTGCGGCGTGAGCTCATCCATAAGGTGAGTCATGCCGACCACGTGCTCTCTCACCGAGCTACCTTCTGCCATTTTCTTTCCCACAATTTCCCTCATGAGATTGAATCTGACTGCTCGGTCTGACTCACCATAGGTCGCTGTGAGGCTGTCCATTATGTCACTAGCATTATCATATGCATGATGCTGCTGTGCAATTACCTTGGACATAGTAGTCATCATATTGCATTTCACTAAATTGTTTGAATTGAGCCACTTGTTATAGTAGCTCCTTTCCACATCAGTCGATGCATTAGTGGGAGCAGCCGGACAAGGCTTATCAAGGACAAACTTGTGTTCCTCTGCGACAAGGATGTAATCCAAGTTGCGTTTCCATTCTTGGAAATTGGGACCTATTAATTTGTTTTGTGCTAAGATATTGATCACATTTGGTAAAGACATGTCTGAAAACAATAAATTAAAGCATAAATTAAAACATAGTCGCAAACAATTGAAACAATTAAATATTGAAACCTTATGATAAAGCAATATTAATGTTTCCTCCAATTTGCCTAAGAATTAATATTGCAAGCCACACATGTGGACGTTTTTGCTTAAGCATTAATATTGCAAGCCACACATGTGGACGTTTACAACAAAACACTTAACCAGACTGCATCTTTCAATTCCAGTCCTTTAATTCCAATCCATGTCCGGGTTCTTTAGACAAATGGAATTAATAATTGGAGACTAACTTAAAACCATATTATCTTACTGAGCAGGGACATTACAAATGAGTTATACTCTGGATAACATCTAAGCTAGCTTACCACCAAAGCTAACCCTCCCATATAAGGATCTACTAGAATACACCTGATCCCTATAATAAGGATCTACTAGAACACACCTGATCCCTATGAAAATTTAATACGCAAGTTACACATGTAGACGTTTACGCATGAACTCCCACTTCTCACATGAAATAAATGCTTGTTTTAAGAAATCCTATCTATTAGAACTTATGAATAATAAATTAAGCAAGCTACACATGTAGACGTTTACCTAATAAATTACCCACTTCCAATAAAGGATCACTTTGTGGAGGTCTTACTAAATTATAAGCTTAGTAATTTTTAATTCATAAGGTTCAATTGCACAGATTATTTTATGTAGCCATAATTATAACACTGCTAAATTTCTATCACGCATAACATGAATTCTGAATTTATAATTATAATTAATTACACAAAATAAATCACATAGCATGCTTTTAAAGCTGTAAATAAATGCAGTAAACGTGCTCCTATTATCATCAACATGCTTATACGCTGCACAATTAATATTAAACACATATATCATGCGAAGACAAATAATAAAACAAATAAAAAATGTCCTCGTGGCCCCATGATAAAAAGAATAATAATTCAAACTATTACACGTTGGAATTATTTTTACAGATCTTCGACTGGGCTCCCACTACTTGGACTGTGATCTGAATTTATTTTCTGAATCTGGGCCTCCAAGAATTGATCCATCAGAAAATTGGACAACTGGGCCAGTTAACCAAATCGCAGGCCTAGGCACACATTGCAAGCCCAATAGCCTGCAAGAACTTGGCCCGACGAGCCACCATCGGCAAACCACCGACAAACCACCACTGTCAGCGACTCACCGCCACCGCAAGGGCTCTCGGGATCGCGCAACAGCCATGCACGTACGTGCATGGTTGCATCCTACGATTCCGCCTCCTCTGGCCGTCGCCCTTTTCGCATGCTGCTGCCACGGGTTGCCCCGACCATTGCCCGAACTGCCGTGCACCATCTTCTCCACCGTCGGCCACCACGACTCGCCGGAAAATGCGCAAGGAGCACGATGTGAGAGACGTGCGTGCAGCATGCAAACCCTAGGGTTTGCACTGCGCGCGCGAACCACTTTGGCCGCACTGCCCCCAGTCCGCACCCCCGCGCCACGAGCCACCGCCTGCATCACCTGGGCCCTGCCGATGCTGACCGAAGGGAGGGTGGAGTGCTGCCATCGCTGCTCGCAGGGCTGCGCAGACCTACCGCACGCGCGCGCACCTTACGCCCAGGCCGCACCGCCGCCGTCCTAGCCTCCTGCCCTGCCGCCCCCGCATCACCGGCCTCAGGGCCCCCGCACCGTCCCTGGCCGGCCTTAGCCGCGCGTCTGCTACCCGTCGCGCGCGCGCACAGCACGCTGAAACCCTAGGGTTTCCGCGCAGCTATGCCACCGTTGTGGCCGTCGTGCGCCGTCGTACCCGCCGCGCGCGACCGCCGTGTACGACCTACTACCGTGTCGGCGTTGTCGTGCGCCGTCGTGCGGTCCTTCGTTCTTCATGTTCTTTGTTCTCCATTTTACAGATTTAATTTTTAAATAAAAGATTACATTGAATAAACCTAATTACAATCTAAAAATCTAAATCTAACAACGTACGTATCTCGTGGGTGAAAAACGAATCCTTATAAAGGAGCGGATTAACCCGAGAACCACGAGGACGAAAAACATAACCATACAATCCGAAACCCATGCAATCATTTAATAATAATTATCATGCAAATCATAGGAAATATTATTTTTTCTGATAGAGCTAATTAATTCAACCTGGCTCTGATACCAATTAAAGGAATTCGTGAACTGAATCACGAAGTCCGTTTGCCAATGATCGTTAATTGGAATATCAAAAATAAATTGCTATGCCTTTGATTAATCCTAGCATGCTCCTATTGTATATGCATAAGGGGGTTTATGCAAAATACCTGGATTGTGAAACCCTGAAGAACGAGTGCGCGGAGATTCCTTTTGATCTTTTCCCACACACAAATTTAATTCCTAACAGATTGAGGAAATAAATCTGTGAAAATTAATGAGTAATTTTCGAAAAGAAGAAGGAGAGGGAAGAAAGAAGATAATCCTCCTGATCTGTATCCCAACTCAATCTGAATATCTGGTGAAGATTCTGTTCAGATTCCTTGCCCGGTTGAGAATCAGAATTTCCTCCTCGTTTCTCAGATCTAGTCGATCACCACAGCTCCCAAAACCTGGTTTGCTGTGTGCAACTTATGATCTTGTGGTGTGTTTAGATCTGAGGAACTGAGGCCTATTTATAGGAAAATACTGGACTTCTATTGGGCTTGAGTTTTACGGGCCAGACCAGGGACCATAATGCAAATAGCTAATAAGGCCTATCAATTAATTAATTCCCATATTCAACCCAGAATATAATTAATTAATTAATATTGATTCGTTCCACCAGAGAATCAATACTGTCCTATCTATTTGCTACCACGTTTTGAGGTACAGGTTGCATGGGCTCGGTATATCCCCACATTTAAGGTTACAAACATTCGTTAATTAATTTAAGCTCTGACAAGCTATTTAATTAATTAACATCTTATATTCCTGAGTCAATCCACTCAAACCTTTTCACTTATGCTTGAACTTAATCAGCCTGTAGGACTTTAGCATAACGAACCTTTTGAGCTGCTCTGGGAATGTCACCATCCTATACTGGATGTGGTTACCTAGTTCAAGTACCAGACACTCATACACAAACTGCTATTACCCAAGATACAGATATACAAGCTCAACCAGAGCCTTTCACTACAACTCAAAGTAATACACAATCTGCATATACTTTTGTACCTTCATATAGGCTTAGGATCTCATAAAGCCATAGAGATCTAGATTCATTTAATGTCAGATAAAAGAATCGATCTCGACTTAGGTCCTTATCAATGTGTGCCCCACACCAGCATACTAAGCCATCCGAGATAATATGCTTATTATTGCGTATGCTGCAACCTACACCGACAATTTATCCTCGAACTGTCTCAGCTGTGATAACCATTTATATCTCGCTAGGTCAAATGATCCATACAATATTCCGTGATCTTCTACACACCGTATGATTTCCCTATCAATGAGATAAGAGGATAATTGCGTATGCGACACATGTTTGTTAATTCAGACAGGAGATGAACATACAACAATTATGATTCCCAGTATATTAACCAATCGACCTTGTACATAATATACCAATCATAATGCTTTCAGTATATAAATCCATCAGGAAGCCATATGGGTTGCATGGGCAGCAACTTAAGAAGTTACTACTTGATGCAAAATTCTATTACTGTGATGATCCAACATTATTTAGGCTGGGACCTGATCAGATCTTCAGAAGATGCATACCAGAATACAACATTCCTTACATTTTGAGGGAATGCCATGCTTCAGCATATGGAGGGCATTTTTTGTGGTCAAAGGACAACAACTAAAGTGCTGCAATCAAGATTTTATTGGCCAAGAATTTTCAAGGATGCATTTGAATTTGTCAAGAACTGTGACAAATGCCAAAGAGTGAGGAATCTGCCTGCCAAGAATGTTATGCCCTTGAAATATATTGTGGAAGTGGAATTGTTTGATGTATGGGGAATGGATTTCATGGGACCCTTCCCATCCTCTTTTGGAAATGAATACATCCTGTTTGCTGTAGATTATGTGTCTAGGTGGGTGGAGGAGTGCTTGTGCACACAATGATGCTGCAATAGTTATGAAATTCTTACACAAGAATATCTTTACAAGGTTTGGCACCCCAAGGGCAATAATCAGTGCTGAAGGTACCCACTTCATTAACAAGAGTGTGTCTGCTATGCTGTTAAGGTACAACATCAATCACAAAGTTTCAACTGCATACCACCCACAAACCAATGGGCTAGTTGAGATATCAAACAGGGAAGTGAAGAGTGTGCTGGAGAAAGTGGTGAACACCACTAGGAAAGACTGGTCCAAGCACTTGGATGATTCTTTGTGGGCTTACAGAACATCCTACAAAACTCCTATGGGAATGTCTCCCTACAGAATGGTTTTTGGAAAGGCATGTCATTTGCCCCTAGAAATGGAACATAAAGCCTATTGGGCAACCAGGAAGTTGAATTTTGATCCCAAAGCATGTGGAGACAAGAGAATTTTGCAATTGAATGAGCTTGAGGAACTGAGTATGCATAGTTATGAGAATGCCAAAGTCTATAAGGAAAAGGTGAAGAGATGACATGATAGTACGATTGTTGAAATAACTTTGGAAGTGGGCCAGCAAGTATTGCATTTAAAGGCTGGTTGAGACTTTTCCCTATTAAGCTCAAGTGAAGGTGGCCAGGACAGTTTACTGTGGTGAAGGTATATCCCTATGAAGCTGTGGAATTGAAGAATGAAAGCACATGGAATGTTTTTAAAGTCAATGGTTAGAGAGTGAAACACTATGGAGGAAGCATGGAGAAAGGGAGTGCTTCCACAGAAGTTCAGAAACCCTGAGGCAAGAGGTAACCGAAGCCATCATGAGGATAGATCAAGCATGTGGTAATGGCTTAGGAATTTACTTTCATATTTCATTATAATTTTAGTTAATTCTTATTTTCATGTCTAGCTAGATTTATTTTTGTCATGTTAAGTTTTCTGTGCAGTTCTATGCTACAGCCTGTGAGTAGCATGGGTTTAGGGCGAGTTAGATAAATTAAGTTGTAGATAGAATTTTTCTTTTACGTTATTAGTTTCTTTTCCTTTTAAATTAATATTGTCAGGTGATAATTAAAAAACAAAAACAATGACAGTTGGTAAAAAGTTTAAAACCGTAGCAAAGTGAGGGTGTGGCTTAAAAAGAGCCGTTGAGAGAAGAGAGATGATGACATAAGCATTCCGCCTCATCCCTATGAAAGACAGTTTTGGCAAAATTCCTTTTTAATTTTTAAATTCTGTCCTATCAAGGAAAATCGAAAGGTTTCTGAAATTATTGTGTCGGTTAATGCTTAATGAGGGTGCTTTTATAAATTGTGCAAATTGCAAAAAGTAACCCACACATTGCTATCTTAAGCATCCGGGCGAAGATTAGAGAAGATTTCTTGTTGAAAATTGAAGTTCTTGTCGTCTTACAGGTAAGTTTTCCTTCCTCGTTCTTGACATTTGGTCTTGGTTCTCGTGTTTTTCTTTAAATACTACCTTATTACGCTCGAAAAACAAAAAAAGGAAGAAAAGATTCATATGCAAGAATGTCGGGTATGTCTCTGAGATTTTTGCCACTTTTCTTTGATGAACTACTTGTGTTTGTTTTAAGAGGAATTTTTGTGGCATGAATCTTAAACTTTACAGTTATTTGTTCTGGGTTAAAATTATGTTTAAGGTTTTTGATGATCTATGCTAGTTGCATGCAATAGTTCTGATAAGGGATTCTGACAGCTTTTGTATTTTAGAGTTTGAATATATCCTTGTCCTATATTTTTTCTGATGTTTAATATCCCAAAATTGCGATTGGAGTTTAAATTTTGGGGGGATGTGTATCTTACTACTGATTCCTTAAGTTGAATGAAATTGCGAAGTTAGGGTTATGTAAAGGTTTGGTGCTGAGAAATCTCTTACTTTGAACTTTTTGCAGAAATAAATATGAGGACAAAGCAGGGTGGTAAGAAGAGACCGGTGTATGGAGATTGAGTCCCCTGAACCCAGTTTTGAGAAGGATAGTCCATTCACACTAAAATTTAAAGGAAAACCCAAAACACAGAAGAAGGAGCCAGTTCAAGGGTGGAGAAGGTCTAGTAGGGCAGCTGTGGCCATTATGGCCTAGAGGAATGCTAAACTGCCTCCAACCAGTGTAGAGGATCATGTTGTGATTCCTGATGCACCCAAGAAGAAGTCCAAAACTGAGAGCACCAAACCGAAGAAGGGAAACAGTATGGACTTGGTTGAGGCAGCCACTTCTAAGGTTGAACCAGAAGTTCTTAAGGGGTCTGACACAAATGTTCACGACCCTACTGATGACCAACCAGCTGAATCTGATGAAGAGCAGGAGTCTAAAGAAAGCCAAACCACTGAAACTAAAGAAGATAGAGAAACTGAGGATAGTGAATTCAAGGAACAAGAAAGATCGGGTGTGAGTGCTAAGGAAAGTGCACATAACCAATCTGAAGGACCTGAAAAGAAACAAGAGCATGAAGACATCGAGCCCGAGGACCAGGGAGAAGAGAATGTTAGGCAGGAGGTTCTGAAGAACAACAACCGTCTGGTGATGAAGGAGAGGAAACAGAGGGTAAGGATGACACCCAAGAAGGGAAAGATGAATCAGCAAATCAAGAGGAACCTGCTCAGACAGATGCAACATCATCTGAGCAGCATGAGAGAGAAATAACTAAGCAAGCGAGTGTTGAAATGGAGGAGATTGCTAAACCAAATAAGGACACCAAAACAATGAAGGCACACCAAAACAAAGAAGAGATAACAAGTTGAGACTGCGGAAGATCAGGAGGAAATTCCAAGAAATCCGAAAACAGGAAAGCGAAGAAAGGTTGTGGGAATTAAGGAGACTGGGGAGAGCTCAAGGCTCTCAGCTCACGAGGCCAAAAAGAAAGAAGTTAAATGAGGAAAGGCAAAGGTGGTGGAACTATCAACTGAAGAAATTGAGAAGCTCCCTAAGTTCTCATCCGCCCCCCATAAGGCCAGAATGCAAGAGCTTGTCAACCGCAAGTTCCTGCTGGAGCGTGGTTTCAGAGATTTGTCCAAGCTGCTAGAAGGGGTGGTCAGGAGTATAGAGAACCATGGTTGGGAATCCTTTGTAGGGATGCAGCCTGCGCCGGTCATCGCTCTTGTTAGAGAATTCTATGCAAAATGTGAGCATAACACTACTATTGACTATGAGCTCTGGGCTACTATGCAAGGAAAGAAGGTGCTTTTAAATAAAAAAATCGTGCATGCAGTTTATGGCACTCACCCTCCCCAGTCTGATGAATTCATGGACTTGCTCACATCTACAACACCTTGGTTAGCCAAGACAGAGTCCTGAAGGCTGCAGATATTCTGAAGGGAGATCCGATTGATATCACGCCCTTCATCATTGACTCCATTACTTTCCAAGCCTCCAAGAAGACTGGGCCGTTGTTCTGCCCTTCGCTGATTTCAGAATTATGCAAGAGAGCTGGAGTCCCCTTTACTCAGACGAACCTCGGAGTATAGCGAAGAGCTATTTCGACATCCAATACCTGAATAAAAGGCATGCACAAGTGCTGAATCAAGCACAGGGCGACAAACCTACCGAAGATGGAATTACACTGGACAATTTGTAGAGGGAGCTGCTGAAGATCAAAGCTAAACAGGAGAAGTTGATGCGCAGGTTCAAGCTTATGCACAAGGTGCTGGTGGGTATCAAGGATCAAACCAAGAAGCTGCTGAGGAAGAGGGGCCATAAAGATGCTGGGGAACTGCTTGATGAGCAGGGTCATCTCTGAACCCATTTATTTTACTGCAAAAACAATGTTTTAATTTGATTATGTTTTTAGTTGTTTAGTAATTGCGTGCTTTAGTTTGTTTGATGTGGCGTGTTTAGTTTTTGTTTGGGAAGTTGTCTAAACTTCGTGTTGTTCACATGTTAAAGCATGAAGCTTATTGGGTCATTTTTATGAAAGTGCTTAGTCTATTAGTGATTCTTGATGTGTTTGTTTTTCATCCTATCTTTCTTTGCATGAGCGGTGGTAATTAAGCATGTTGAGGGTCTACCCTCTTTTGTTTTTTGAAGTTTAGCTCTATACATTCATATATAGTTTGCAAGGGAAAGTTCCATTTTGTCTTAGTTTTTGAAAACCTGCTATGCTGGATGTATGATTGAGCTTAGCTGGTACTGAACCTTTGAATAGTGGATGTGAGATGCTACCTACCCTGAGTTTGAGCTTGTTTGAGGCTAAATAAGAATAAGTTCTAAACTTAGAAATGATTAAGGCCATCAATTGATCTTTATGCCTCAGAATTTCTTGTGCTTTTTATGAATTTATCCTTGCACCTAGATTTTGAGCTTGAGCCTCATTCTTTGTTTAAACCTGCTTATGTTAGCTAATTCCCCATACACGTCCTAGTTCTAGAGGCTTAGTTTGACTCAATTTTTCCCTTAACATTGAGGACAATGTTAGATTCAAAGTTTGGGGGAGAGGGGGTGGGTAACACTTCTACTCGAAGTGTTCTTTTATTAGTACCTCCGTAATAGAAGTCTTGGAAAATAGGCATTTTGATGGCCTTGAAAAAAAAGAGAAAGAAAAAAGAGAAGGGAGAGAATGGAATGAAAGAACAAATAAGATTGCTCTCAGTGCTTAAAAAAAGTGAATTTCCAATCGATAATAAATCGTAGCATTCATCTATGAATTTAATGCTATGGATTATGTAGTTACCTTTTAAATCGTAGTGTCTGAATCAGACTTCGTGTTGAGTCCAAACATTGATTCCACCACGTGATTTGATTAAATCTGTGGAATAAGAAATTAGTAAAAAGTAACTAATTTCAATATTTAATCAAAAGAATAAATTAGAAGAGAAGAAGGGTTGTTCTCAAGATTAGATATTCAGATTTGTATCCCAATGTTGTTCAATCCTGCTACCGATGAGGATTCCACAGGACTGTGATGTGCAGGACATAGTTGACACCACCCTTTCATTAACTCTCCCTAGGTTTTCTGTATTTTTCAACTGATATAATTTGAGGAGAGAATGAGGACTATTTATAGACCGAGGGTTGAAACCCTAGTGGGCTCCTTTAAGAATTTAATTTGAGCCAGACCTGGGACCTAATGCAAATTATAAAGTGGGCCTTTAAATTAATTAATTCCCATGTCCACAACCTATGACATAATTAATTAATTAATATTAATTCTTTTTCACCAAATAATTAATACTGACCTACCACATTATGAGAACAGACTGCATTAATTTGATGAATCCCCTTATTTAAGGTCACTGGACATTCATTAATTAATTCGAGCTTCTGACATGCTTCACTAAATTAATTAATTTCTTATTTTCCTGAATAGTACCGCTCAAACTTTATCATTTGTGCTTGAACTTAATCAGCCTGCAGGACTTTAGCACGATGAATGTTATTGAGCTCCTCAGGAAACGTCCATATCCTATTACTTGGATATGAAAACCTAACTCCAGTCATCAGAACATTCTACACGAACTGTTGTTACCCAAGATGCGGGCATACAAGCACGTTAATCAGGTTCTCCACCATGGGAAGTCAAATCAACAATCAGCCTGTGCATACTCCTAAACCTTTGTTAGGGTTTAGATTTAATCAAGAAATGATATCTTGTATTCTCTGAAGTTAGACAAAAGAATACATCTCATTGTGGTCCAATGAACACGCAACCGCACGTACCAAAACATCAAGTGATCAAGATAGATCACTTCTTTCCGACTATGTTGTAGCCTACACTGACAGACTTATCCTCAAGCTATCTCGGCTATGATCACTATATTTATATCTCACTAGGTCAAAAGATCATACTGTCTTCTGCGATCTACACAACACTGTATGATCATCCCTATTGATGAAATAAGAGGATACCATTGTTCTCGCATGTAAGTTTGTTAATAGATAGGAAATAAAGCTAAATGTATACAAACTATAATAAATGCTTTTAGTATACAAAACCAAACACATGGCCAACCGCAGTGATGCTGTAGTTGGCAGAGAAATCAACCATGCATCCAGAAAAGGAAAATAGAGGATGTGTTGGTCAAGGTGGACAAATTTGTTTTTCGAGTAGATTTTATCATCCTTGACTTTGAGACTGATGAAGAAGTACCAATCATACTTGGTCGCCCTATTCTAAAGATAGGAGGAGCATTGATAGATGTTCAGAATGAGGAACTTACTATGAGAGTAAATGGAGATTAAGTAACCTTTAATGGTTTCAATGTTATGAAGTTTTTAGATAAGGAAGAGGATGGTTTTAGAATTGATCTGCTTGACACTTTAAAAAGAGAGCATGAGAATAGTGTTATGCTGAATGATTATGAAGGAATGCTGCAAGAGACAGAAGCCCTAGTTGTTAAGGAAGTAGCTGCGTTGAGCCAGCAAAAGTAGGTATCTGGTCAATATAAGAGAAATGAATCAATGCTACCTCTTGATAAGAATTTCAAAGTTCCGAAATCTTCAATTGAGTCACCACCACAGTTGGAATTGAAACCATTGCCAACACATCTAGATTATGCTTACTTGAGAGATGCTAGATCTCTTCCAGTTATCATATAAGCATCACAGTCAACTGAATGTGAAGAAATGCTGATTTCAGTGCTGAGCAAATACAAGAGAGCAATTTACTGGACAATCGCGGACATTAAGGGAATCGGTCCCTCAATTTGCATGCAAAAAATTATTTGAGAGAATGAAGATGCTAAATTCATTGAGGATCAATGAAGATTGAATCCAAAAATGAAGGAGGTAGTTAAGAAGGAAATTATCAAGTGGTTAGATGCTGGTATTATCTAGCCGATCTCTGACAACAAATGGGTTAGCCCAGTTCAATGCATGATAAACCAAATGGGCATTACTGTGGTTGCTAATGAGAAGAATGAGTTGATTCCAAATCAAACTGTCACTGGTTGGAGAATTTGCATTGACTATAGGAAGCTGAATAAAGCCACTAGGATAGACCACTTTCCATTGTCGTTCATGGACCAGATGCTGGATAGGCTTGCAGGGCAAGCTATCTACTACTTTCTGGATGGATACCCATGGTACCATCTAATCAGCATTACACTAGAAGACTTCATTTACAAACCCTTACAAGACTTTCCCATTCAGGCGGATGCCCTTTGTGTTATGCAATACTCCTGCAACTTTTCAATGTTGCATGATGTCAATCTTTTTAGAGATGATTGAACAGATCATGGAAGTCCTTATATACGACTTCTCAGTGTTTTGAAGTAGCTTTGGGATATGCTTGAGTAATTTGGAGAGTTTGCTTAAGAGATGAGTAGAAAACAATTTAGTTCTGAAGTGGGAGAAGTGCCATTTCATGGTACAAGAAGGCATCGTGTTAGGACATCAGGTATCTCCCAAGTGTAGGAACTGAATCTACAATACACAACGTGAATAGTCTTTTATTATTTCAGCCATTTGGATCATTCTTTAGGTATCAAAAGGCGAACCCTATAAATGCTTCTAATATTTAATTGTAGAGGATGAATTTACAGAATACCTAAACTCCATCTTATGATCTCTAGATCTTGATTGAGGATAGCAACAATAGGCTAGATTTGGATGTGGGATACAATCAACGCTGTTATGTTTTGACAATTGTAGAAACAATGGCAAATAAATTTAAAAAACACCCTAAGGTGGTCGAACCCACAGAGACTGTATAGAGAAATTGTCCTATGTAGTAGCCATAGTTCTTAAAATGTAGTTGTTTAAGCAATTTGAAAATAAGGTTTTGTTTGGTAACTTAAAGATAACAATGCAGGAAATTAAAGGATTTGAAAATAGTAATTAAAGATATTTACTAGATCCTCGTCTGCACCCTTCAAGCACCCTTGTAGCAGAGGTAGCACCTCAAATTCGAACTGGTTTTTGACCTACATCTGGAGTTCCTCCTATTCTTGTTCAAACTCCTCCTCTCAGGTCTCCCTCGAGCTACGTGAGTCACTCGAGCCACCAGTCTTCTCCATGAGAGCTCTTGTGCTCTTCGTTCTTCTCATTCAGCTCCTTCGAACTCAGCGCAGATTGTACCTCATCCAAGGTCACTGACTCTCTTCCATAAAGTAAAGCTTCCTTGAAATCTGAATATCTCTTCGACAGCAAACTCAACAACATCAATACCTTATCCTTATCACCTATCGACACATCGATATTTGCTAGATCAAGGATAAACTTTTTGAACTGGTCGGGCTGCTCATTTATCAATTTCCCCTCTTTTATCTTAAAGGAATATAAAACTTCTTTAAGATAGAGCCAATTTTCCAGGGATTTCATCATGTATACGGATTCAAATTTGATTCATATTTTCGCCGATGTCTTGTCCTTCGACACCTTCCTCAGCAACGTATCTCCGAGATTCAAAATCAGTGCACTATGCGCCTTTGCCATTGTATCTTTCTTCTGTTGCTCTGTCATCATTTTGCATAACCCAACCTCTCCCTTCAAGGCACCACAGTAGCCTTTATGTACAAACAACGTGACACGATCCTCGCCGAAAGGTTTATATTACAACCCAGGCACTCGAACGAATCAACTCAGACACAACGTGGAAGCAAATTAAAATTGATATGATGGAAGGAGATCCAACACTTTCGGATCTCTAGATCTTGATCGAGGATGGCAACAACATGCCAAATTTGGATGTGGGATACAATCAATGCTGTTATGTTCTGACAATTGTAAAAACAGTGGCAAATAAATTTTTAAAACACCTTAAGGTAGTCGAACCCACAAACACTTTATGATGAAATTGTCCAATGTACTAGCCTTTGTTCTTAAAACGTAGTTGTTTGAGAAATTTGAAAATAAGGTTTTGTTTGGTAATTTAAAGATAAAAATTTAGGAAATTAAAGGTTTTGAAAACAATAATTAAAAATACAGATTCCAGGGTAGATAATCAAATCATAAACATGCAAGATTCTTCAACTCAACAATGGGGATTAATTCAGATTCATATAGATTAAATTCCTTGGTTAGACAATTAAACCCTAGATTACTAAATATTGATTATCTCCTCTTGGCCTCAAGAACACAAAATTAGTCAATGCTGATAATTATCTAATTAAATTCTACAATTTAATTCTTCCTTTTGAGACACATAACAAGTGTATTTAATCTCTTCTTCTTATTAACAATGTTCACCTCTCGGTCCTTCAATTGATTCCTACAAACCTAGATTCAAATTCATCTCTTAATCATTCTTTAAAGCTAGATTCGATTAATTAAGCTCAAGAAGTTAAACTATGCAAATGAATTGATTTTTTCATACATGTATCAGATAGATTATCAAAGCCCTAGAACCTGTTAGGGTTTCTTGCCACAAATCATGACTTTGGAATAAAGAAAACATATTATTAAACACATAAAATACCTTAACAAATAAAGAGGAACCTTCAATGTTTTGAAAAACTACAATGCAATAGTATTCTAAGTGTAAAACAAGGGATAAATCCGTGCCCTAATGAGTTAAGTATTTATAGAGGAGTGAAAACAACTAAACAGGGTATTGGGATAAAATATAAAAAATAACCAAACTGGAAATTTTTCCTTATTTGGCCTCGGTGTCGATCGACATAGAGCATGTAGATTGACACACATACAACATGTAGATCTATCATTGTCTGACCTTCGTGTCGATCGACATCATGTGTGTCGATTGACATGCTTGCAAGTGTGTCGAGCCCTTCTTTCGCAGCCTCCTCCGATCGACATCTGACCTCTGTGTCGATCAACATGCACAATGCCGGTCGACACAGAGGTAATGCTTTAGGTTTTTGGCACATCTTCGAACTTGGTCGACTTCCCGTGTATCAATCAAAGCAGCAACTCTGTAAGACTCGACTCTTTTCATCTTTTGCTCTCTTTTAGCCTCAAATACCTACAAAACTTAGCATCACAAGCATAACATCCTCTATAATACACTCATGCACGAAAACAACTAATAACTATACCAAATTACACTATAACAAAGGTGAAAAACATGGATAAGTGAGTACAAATATGAGCTTATCAAACCCTCCAAATTTGAATGCTTGATTGTCCTTAATCAAAATAAAAGAAAGAAAAGAAATCACATGTAGTTGAAAGTGCAATGACTCACAAGATTCATCACATTCAAGAACCAAAAATCTACATCACATAAGCAATTTGAAAGAGATAAGAAATCCATCAACTTTGGAAGACTCTCCAGGAAAGCAATTTGAAAGAGATAAGAAATCCATCAACTTCGGAAGACTCACAAGGAAGTGTATCGCTCATTCACACAAGTGTTTGGGTTTTCAATGAAAGCACCCAGAACATGTATGAAGAAATTTCTACCATAGGCTTGCAAAATTTCTAGAATCTCCACTACTCAATTGTGCACACAATTCAAGAATCAGAAAGGACTTTACACTTGGTTGTAATATAGGCTTTTTGTGAAAGGTAGGGAAATCTGGTCAAGTGACTAAATCAATTGAGTTCGCGACTCTCAACAAATCTAACCAGTATCTATTCATCATCCACCCATCTCCTAATATATTCAACACAAACCTAGGCTCTTTATTTTTCTTTTCTAGTCCTTTTATGCTCTTATAGATAATAATTTTTTTCTTTTGAGCATATAAGGACACAAACAAATTTTCCAATTTTTTTTCTAGAGCCGAACCTTCTTTTGTACACCAATTTAAAAATTTCTCATCCACTTATAACAACTATCCTTATTTCACTCAAATCCTATAGACATGATACAATTCACCTTTTTCATAGCACTCTCTCATAGACAAGATAGAACTACAATGTTTTTCTTAACTCTTAGACCACGAAAGAAAATGTAACAGGCTCAAAGGGGCTATTCTAGGGATAAAATATCACAAGGGAAAGTGTTTAGGATAATTTGGCTAACAAAGATGGCCTAAAATCATTTTCTATCCTTGTGCACACTATGCAGTCTCAAAACATAACATAAGCAAGTTCTTGAGAAATAAAAACATACATCCGAAATTCACATGAAATGAAAATAAGGCTCAAATTCTGACTTGGGTTAAAAATTTTCTTCCTTAGTTAATTTCAATTCACTCAAACATCATGCAAGTGTAAGTTTCATTTAGATCCTATCATGTAGTATTTTACATTCATAGGCAATCAACCACAATCAAAATGAAATCAAACTCTTCCTCAATCAATTTCAAACTCACACCTAGTTCAAATAGGTTCAAAACTCAACAAAAAGTTTTCCTCACACTATATCCATATTTTTTTCTAGGCAAAAATTTAAACAACATAAAGCAAATAACATAAAACAATAAAAAAGGATAGAAGAGTTCGAATTTCTTGTCCACATCCCCCAAACTTATTTCAAACTTGAAGAGTATGAAAAAGTTTGAAAATCAGACAAGAATAAGAACTAGTACCTGATTGTTGATCTCAGACATCAACATTTTTATCCACCGGAGGAATCTGTGCTGCGCGACGAAGATTTGTGGCTGCTGGCACTCTATGTCGATCGACAGAAAACCTTCATGTTGACTCCTCCATCGGGCGAAGTGTAGCTGCATCGTGACCTCTATGTCGATCGACATCAGGCATGTCGAACAATACAGAGGTCGATCCTCCAAATTCTTTTTAATATTTTTTTCAAATAACAGAAAATTGATAATAAAAAAATTAATGAAATTGAAAGAAAGCAAGTAAAGGTTGGGTTACCTCCCAACAAGTGCTTTAGTTAATGTCCTAGCTCGATGATACCATTTTTCCTCAAGTCCATGACGAGTGAGTGCAGACTCTCCTTCCTCGGGCATCAATCTTGTAGACCTAGCGATCTTGAATGACAGCAGTGAGCTCGGGGTGAGATGGTGTAATTGACAATTTTTCCATCTCATTCCCTCACTCCCATTCGATGGCAGCTTGGTCTTCTCTTTCTTCTTCGGTTTCTTCCCTTTCATCATCAAAATCTTCAGTGGAGGTGATCCTGTAGCATTCAGATTGCTGTCGGCTTCTATCGAGCTTGGATGTGATCCTTTCATCATTGGCTCGTAAAGTGATCTCTCCTCCTCGGTAGTCAATCAGTGCGGCACTAGTATCCAAGAACTCTCGTCCCAAGATAAGAGGTGTGCTGTTGTCCTCCTTCATGTCAAGACTACAAAATCTGCAAGGAAAATTAGATGACCCATACGAATGAGAACATCCTCTAATATACCTTTAGGGTGAGACACAATTTGGTCCGCCATCTGCAGTGTGATAGTAGTCGGCCTCACTTCTTCAATGTTGAGGCGTTTGAATATGGAGTATGGAATGAGATTGATGCTTGCACCAGTGTCGCACAACACCTTTCAAAATTTAATCCCCCCGATCTCGACTGGAATCGAGAAGCATTTTGGATCACTCCTCTTGATTGGAATATTTTTTTGTAGGAGTAGGCTGCACTGCTCATGAATCTTAAAAGTTGAATTCTCCACAAAGTGCTTCTTCTCGCTCATCAACTTGCGGAGATACTTCATGTAGCCCGGGATATCTCTCAAAGCTTCAATCAGTGGTAAGTTGATACATACCTTTTTCAAGTTGTCCACAAACCTTGAGAATTTCCTCGTTTTGCTTGGTGAACCGTTGAGGAAAGGGCATTAGAGGTGTTGGAGCAACATTGGAACTTGAATTGTTGAGTTGGGGAGACTGTTGTGTCGACCGGGAAGCAGGAGTGTCAACCGTTCTTCTGTGTCAACGACAGAGGGTGTGTTGGTCAATACACCCACATATTTTCTATCGATCAATTCATCCTTGTTGTCCCACATGGCTGCATCTTTGTGTCTTTTGTGTTGATTGATACGGGATGTATCGATCGATACACAGGGCATTCCTGCAGGAATTTCCTCTTCATCTCCCCAAACTTATTTTCGGGCATCCTCAGGCCTGTGTAGCTGGTTACGAACCTCAACTTGATTGCTTTGCACTCCTTTTGGTTTTTAGGGTTGACTTCGGTGGTGCTCGACAGCGTCCCTTGTTGATGTTGCGTATCAAGTGAGGTAGCAATCTAACTGACTTGAGTCTCGATAACCGCACATGCTTCCCAAGCCTATACACCTTAGTGTTGATCCTTGCCACTTCTTGCTCAATCTTGCCAACCCGATAGTCAGAAGCCTAGATAAGTTGTTTCAACACCTCGTCGAGGCTTGCCTTCTTCTTCTCCGTAATTTCACCATTTACACATCAAATCCTGGTTGGATGCAGTTCGGCAACTTCAGACAGAGCATAGGAAAAACTGAGACGAGCTCTTTGGTGGTAGTGCTGGTATCCCCCTTACCGGTACTAATTTTAGTATCCACCTCGATTCATTTAGTTCACATCGGCGACAGGATCAACCTGTGCAAAAGAAACACAAGTTGTTGGTCCCGGATCAGAGTACAAACAATGTGCAATGGTAGTAATTAAACAATTAATTGTGCTCTAAGTATGAATCACAGTTTGCAGCTAACAGTTTTATATGTAAAACATAGTTTAAGTTTAGTCAGCAGTTTAGTTATCAGTTTTACAGTTCAAACAGTTAGACAGTTTAGTCAGCAGTTTAGTTATCAGTTTAGTTATCAGTTTTACAGTTCAAACAGTTAGACAGTTTATATGCTTCGGAGCCTAAATTCCTACGTCCACTCTTTGGATATCAGATCCGGTAATTCACTAAGTTATGAAGATACAATCCTCACAATCTATAGCCAGCTGCTGCAGAAACCTCTGTCCACAGCAAGATGGATCACTCGCCCAAGCAGTCGCTCTTCACTCCTTCTTCAGTCCATCGAAGGCTCTGTGTCTTCTCTGTGGACCGTCTCAATGTTGGACTGAGGACAAACCTCCCTTTTCGTTCTTCGGTAAGTTGGATGATTTCATTCCTCCCAGAACGTCATCTATTTGGCGATAGCCCGTAATAACCTATTCTTCGTTTGCAAAGACCAGGCTGCTGTGTTCTTACGTAGACAGTAAGAAAACCAAGATACTAGATTAAGTCTGCTAACTTAATCCTAGTAATGCAACGTCGCACAGTGAATCTCCTCCGACTTCGTAGCAGTGGATGAAGTGAGCTCAATAACAGAACTACGACAGCGATGTATTCTCCCTTGAAGGCGGGTAATGCTTTTCTTCAGATTCAGGCGAGAGATAATAAATGGAGATTCAACGTTTGAAGTTAAATGAGAAGAGAGATAGAGATTCTGGCAAAGGTCTTTATGTCTCTGTTGATCCTGCTATATATAGATGAGCCACCAAAAAGTAGCCGGTAGAGACATTGGAGATGGTGTCCAATCATAATCCATGCTCTTCTGAAAAGTTGCTTGTCACTCTGCTTTTTCTGCTACAAGGTACTGCTTTTTAGAGCAGTTTGTACGTGTGTGTCAGACGTCGAACGTTGTACGCCAGTCACAGCTTCGTATTTGTATGATCTTTATCGTTAGCCTTTTTGGCATTCCCTTTCTTCTTGTTCGACATCTTATCATGTACACATTTCAGATCCGAAACTGTCTTGCTCTTGAAACTGCAGGCTCCTCTTAGCAGTTTATTTGTGAAAACTGTAACCATAGTTTTCGTGACTTTGCTCTGTTCGTCTTCTCTTCTTAGTCAAGATAGTTTTTGTCTGAACAATCTCTTCTTCAAGCTGTTCCACAGTTATGTTGACTTCTTTCTTCCTCGACTATTACAACTCGAATTATCCTATACAAGGATTACATGAGCTAATAACTCTAAGTCCTAGACTTTGGTTTTTAGTTTTGACATATCAAAACATCAAATTTTGGTAGGATTTATACATCAATACCTAACAATTTCCCCCTTTTTGATGTGGTCAAAACCATACCTCTAAGTCTATCTGTCGGTAAGAAGATGTAGTTGCTTTGAGTTTACAAATTTTTCTACTCTACACTACTCAGAGTTGTGCCTCTTCTATACTCGACCTATTTAAATAATCTTCTCCCTAAACGGCATAATTCTCATCAGTTAAAAAAAAATAATTTATAGCTATAGGAAGAAAACGCTGATCACATTGGAACATGTGAATTCGGCCAGATAAGAATCAAGGAAAGAGACAATGAGTGATTGTCTTCAAACCGGCAGTTTTTCATTTCTCATATAGATATTGATGATTACAAAAACTTGAACAAACTGCAGAAATGAAGAACATTAAGAAGATATTAAGAATCAAAACAGGGCAAAATGGAAAGAGTTCACCTTTCTCTGTTAACTTGAATCTACTCCTTCTCCTTTTCCTGATTCAAGGAATCTTCATCCTTTGATTTTGAAGATGTTGCAATAGCGTAGATGTGGTCGGCAGAGTGGCTTGATGGATCTTGAGAACTGCTGTTATATCTGAGATATGTTTCCTATCTTCCTCTCTGGCAGCCATTAGAAGATTCAGCTTTATGTTGATATCTTCATCCCGCTTCCTGCGTTTCTCTTCCTGTTTTCTATACTCTTCATCACGTCTTCGCTTTTCCTCTAGTCGCTTTTCATCTAATAAGATCAACTGTAGCTTTAGCAACTTATCCCTGCTCTATTCCCCCTTTTCGACAATATCAAGAACAAGGGCTAGCTGCTGTTCCACAAGACGGTCTACAACTTGATTTAGAACAGTGTAGGGTAGAGAGTTAACTACGACGGAGAGCAGGTTAGGAGACATGAGTCTTTCAACTGGAGTTATTGCTTTAGTGTTGTCTTGAGTCTGGCTGTGAGAAGAAGAAGTAGAGGCATCTGGGAGAGGAAGGAGTTGATGTGAGTCTGTTTCTTCCCCCTGTTTTGTTGCTGAGGCTTCGGCCTTTTTAGCAGCTGCTTTGGCCTGTTGCTGACGTACTAGCTAATCAATATTTTGTTGCGGCTTCTTCCTATCGTTTTAGTTCAACAGCTTGCTCGGCCTTACGCTGGAGTTGAGCTGCTGCTTCTGCCTGTCTCTTGAGCTCAGCAGCTTCGGCCTCTTGCTTTGTTTTTAGTTTAACTGCTGCTTCTGCTTGGTCGTATAGTGTTTTCATACGGTTTTCATCTTCTAAAGTCAGACGAGCCTTTCTTTTGGAATAAGCTTGTACAAGAGAGTAGCGATGCACGAATCTGATTTGAAGAAAGCACTTAGCCAGAGCATCTAAGAATAGAATTTCCAAGGAACGAGTAGCAGTAACATTATATGTCAGAATTTGAGATAACTGAATAGCTCTAGTTAATTCAGCCATCTCTTCGTTCCTGAGTCGCTCCTCTTCCTCATGTCCTTGCCTTTCAAGTGCTTGAGCTTCTTCATTTTCGAGTTCCAGAAGTTCCAATTGAAGTTCATCGGTTTGCGAAATTATCCATCTGTGAAGATGTTGTAGCTGCACGAGTTTTGCATGGTTCTCCTTTATCCTGCGACAAACATGCTCAAGGTGTGATTCTCCCGATGTTCGTGTGGTAGAAGCTGAGAGATTCAATCTTTTCATGAGAAGATCTGAAAGTGACAGTTAATTTAGAATTTCTATCTCTGGTGAATGAGCAGTTTCTAGATTAATATTTTCTGTAGCTGGTATCTCTTATGATGTTCCCCCTGTTTCTGAGACTAAATGAATGATCTGCTTGAGTGATGAGGGTGATGGTTGGTTAGCTTTTGCGGTTATGCTGTCAGCGGATGGTGACGGAGTAAAGGGATGTCAATGATGAGATTCTTTATCTGAATGAGATTGACTTTGCAGTACTACAATGGGAACAGTAGTGGCTCTAAAATGTCTTTCAGAATCTTCAACGTGAGTGCCCGGTTCACTCCGTTCCCTTTCTTCTTCCATGGTGCGTGCTAGCCTTAATCGCCTTCATTTTTTGTTAGGTTCTGTCGGCAGGTCAGCGTTTGCTTGTACTGGTTGCCTAGCAACAGCTTGTGAGATGCTTTCTGTAGTTACATTCATTTCCAGATTTTCATCATTTCCTTTCAATTCTCTCCTGAGAAACTTATTTCCATGAGGTAGAAAATCTGATGGGATTAAATCTTTGCCCTCATCCTTGAGACCAACAAGCTGTTCAATCAAGTAGCTGAATTTTAGGCTGAATCCAACTCCAGATTTGAACTTTTTGGTCTCTGAAATGGTCTCATTTTTCTTGGTATTCTCAAGAATTCGCCGATAAATGAATTCTGCCCAGTTTCCACAAGGATTATCATCCAAAACCATCATCACAACATATTTAGGTTGACTGAGTTCGGCGAATGATTCTGCACCGCAGTAGAGCATCCTAAGAGTGATCTCACTCAGAGCTTTGTACAAGGGTTTTAGTTCAGATACTCGTGTCGGTAGACGAAATCTCTCTTTGTGCTCATCCTTCTTCCATTTTTCCAATGTTGTTCCTTTGCTCCATCTTCATTTTTCAGATAGTCAATGACGTTTTCACCAGTCTTGGGTAGACGAAAGAACTCGATAATGGTATCAATACTTATAACCAGGGGAATCTTGTTGACCTTGGTTTTGAAGGATTTTCCATTTTGTTAATAATAGCATTCTCATAAAATTCAGCAACACGATGAGGCTTGAACTTACGAGGGCGTAAGTCAAGGAACCGTATGAGCTTCTCTTTATTCAGCATATCATAAAGTCTCTCATTAGAGCACAAGTAGTCAAGTTCTTTCAGATTTAGAATCTTTTCTTTAAATACTTGACTTACCCGAATTTCTTTCCAAGAGGGAATCGATGATGTCGCTCGATAGACACTTTAGTTCTTTATGAGTGCGTCTTTGAGTGGTCGTTCCTGTTCTTGGTTTCATGGTTGCACTTGGGCTTTCGTCAGACTGAATCTTCCTTTTTCCCATTCTTATGAAGGACACTGTGAGTAGAGGATGCGTAGGGATGAATAGCTGAATGAATTTGGGAATTTGCGTTTGTAGGGATCTATTTAGGGTGAAAGATGATCTTGGTGGGCTGATCCAAGAATATTTGATGTAGAGATACCCACGGTTGGGATGAATTTTTTCTTTAGGAAATTGTCGACTGTGATACAATGACGTGACACGTGGTTGTTCCTATTCTGTCCTGACGTGAGCGTAGCGCGTGACTGTGACTCCATCCCTTCACTTAATACGCCATAAGTCTGCTTCTTTTAGACTTTTATTTCCAACTTTCTATATCACATCTTGTGCCTGTATCTGGAGATTGAAGTCAGTTTTCCTTTGACTCTGGATCGTCAAAACTGTTGAAGTAGTCTTACGGTATCCAAAACTGTTCTAAATTCCCTTTCTTGTTAATGTCAGTCTGAGAGATGAATCACTTGGATCCCAACTGATCTTCGATCTCTTCCTTGTATAGATATATAGAGAGTCTGAGTCATCCACGTGTCTATGCTCACTTAATCCTTTTGGGAGTGGTTGAATATATCGTCCATAAGTACTTCCTTTTCGTGGACCAGAAAGTGCGTACATCCTTATTTTGTTCAAAAGAAGTGGCCATGCCTCCCCTGACCCCTGATGGATTTATATACTGAAAGCATTATGATTGGTATATTATGTACTAGGTCGATTGGTTAATATACAGGGAATCATAAATGTTGTATGTTGATCTCCTGTCTGAATTAACAAACACGTGTCGCAAACACAATTATTCTGTTATCTCATCGATAGGAAGATCATACGATGTGTAATAGATCATGGAAGATCATATGGATCATTTGACCTAGCGAGATATAAATAGTTATCACAGCTGAGACAGTTTCAGGATAAACTGTCGGTGTAGGCTACAACATACGCAGTAATAAGCATCTTATCTTGAATGGCTTGGTATGCTGGTGTGGGGCACACATTGATATGGACCTAAGTCGAGATCGATTCTTTTATCTGACATTAAAAGAATCTAGATCTTTATGACTTGATGAGATCCTAAGCCTATATGAAGTGACAAAAGTATATGCAAATTGTGTATTACTTTGAGTTGCAGTGAAAGGCTCTAGTTGAGCTTGTATATCTGTTTCTTGGGTAATAGCAGTTTGTGTATGACTGTCTGGTACTAGAACTAGGTAATCACATCCAATATAGGATGGTGACATTCCCTGAACAGCTCAAAAGGTTCTTTATGCTAAAGTCCTGTAGGCTGATTATGTTCAAGCATAAGTGAAAAGGTTTGAGTGGATCTTCTCAGCAATATAAGATGTTAATTAATTAAATGGCTTGTCAAAGCTCAAATTAATTAACGAATGTCTGTAACTTTAAATGTGGGGATAAATCGAGCCCATGCAACCTGTACCTCAAAACGTGGTAGCAAATAGGTAGGACAATATTGACTCTCTGGTGTAATGAATCAATATTAATTAATTAATTATATTCTGGGTTGAATATGGGAATTAATTAATTGATAGGCCTTATTTTCTATTTGCATTCTGGTCCCTGGTCTGGCCCATGAAACTTAGGCCCAATAGAAGTCCAGTATTTTCCTATAAATAGGCCTCAGTTCCTCAGATCTCAACACATAACAAGATCATAAGTTGCACACAACAAACTAGAATTTGGGAGCTGTGGTGATCGACTAGATCTGAGAAACGAGGAGGAAATTCTGCTTCTCACCCGGGCAAGGAATCTGAAGGGAATCCTCACCAGATAGTCAGATTGACTTGGGATACAGATCAGAAGATCAGATCAGGAGGATTTTCTTTCTTCTCTCACTCTTCTGTTTTTGGAAATATTATCATATTTTCATCAGATTTTATTCCTTTTATCTGTTAGGGAATTAATCTTTGTGCGTGTGAAAAAGATCAAGAGGAATCTTCGCGCACTCTTTCTTCAGGGTTTTGCAATCCAGGTATTCCGCATAAACGTTCTTTATGCATAATCAATAGGACCATGCTAGGAATAATCATAGGCATAGAAATTTATTTTGATATTCCAATTAACGATCCGGGCAAATGGACTTCGTGATTCAGTTCACGAATCCCTTCAATTGGTATCAGAGTGAGGTTCATTAATTGGCTCTATCGGAAAAAATAATATTGCCTATGATTTGCATAATTATTATTATTGATTGAATGCTATGAATGGTCTTTTGATTGTATGATTATGTTTTTCGTCTTCGTGGTTCTTGGGTTAATCCACCCCTTCTTAAGGATTCAATTTTCACCCACGGGATAAATCCATGGTTGTATTTAGATTTTTAAATTGTAATTAGGTTTATACAGTGTATTCTTTTATTTTAAAAATTAAATCTAAACAGCACCGGGCCATGCAATAATGCACGACAGCGCCGGCATGGCAGCACGCCATGCACGGCGTTGGGCAAGGGCAGGCACGACGGGATGGCGCATGGCGGGCGACGACCAGCGGCGCGAGCGTGCGAAACCAAAGGGTTTCAGCAAGGCGCACGACAATGGCCGCGCGGCCACAGCCGGCCAAGCGGCAGACTTGGGCTGGTGATGCGGGGACGGGGCAGGAGGCCGGGACGATGGCGAGTGCGGCCGGGGGTCGAGGCGCGTGTGCGCGGTGGACCTACGCAGCCCCATGCGCTGTTGCCGGCGGCGGTCTCGCCCTCCTTCAGACGGTGTTGGCAGGGCAGTGGTGATGGCGTGGCTCGGGCGGCTCGGTGGGCTGGGCGATGCGCGCAGCAGCCACGCAAACCCTAGGGTTTGCGTGCTGCGCGCGGCTCACGCACGGCCTCCCATGCACGATTCTGGCGAGTCACAAAGGCCGACGGTGAAGAAGAAAGGTGACGGCGGTTCGGGCGACGGTCGGGGCAAGCCGGGGCGGCAGCATGCAAAAGGTGCGACGGCCGGAGGAGGCGGAATTGCGGGCTGCAACCATGCACGTACATGCATGGCTGCTGCGCAATACCGGGAGCCCTCGCAGCGGCAGCGAGTCGCCGACGGCGGTGGTTCGCCGGTGGTGGCTCATTGGGCCGAGTTCTCGCGGGCTATTGGGCTTGCAATGGGTGCCTAGGCCAGCGATTTGGTTAACTGGCCCAGTTGTCCAATCTTCTTATGAATGAAATCTTGGAGGCCCAAATTCAGAAAATAAAGTCAGATCACAGTTCAAGTAGTGGGAGCCCAGTCGAAGATCTGTAAAAATTATTCCAACGTGTAATAGTTAGAATTATTATCATTTTAGTATCATGGGAGCCACGAGGACATTTATAATTTGTTTTATTATCTGTCTTTGTATGATATATGTGCTTTTATTAATTGCACAGTATATAAGCATGTTGTAGATAATAGGAGCACATTTACTGCTTTTATTTACAGCTTTAAAGCATGCTATGTGATTTATTTTGTGTATTTAATTATAACTATAAAGTCAGGGTTCATGCTATGCTTGATAGAATTTTTGCAATGTTATAATTATGGCTACATAAAATAATCTGTGCAATTGAACCTTATGAATTTAAAAATTACTAAGCTCATAATTTAGTATGACCTCCACAAAGTGATCCTTTATTAGAAATGGGTAATTTATTAGGTAAAAGTCTACATGTGTAGCTTACTTAATTTATTATTCTTAAGTTCTAATAGATAGGATTTCTTAAAACAAATATTTATTTCATGTGAGAAGTGGGAATTCATGCGTAAACGTCTACATGTGTAGCTTGCGTATTGAATTTTCATAAGTTCTCTAGGGATTGAATTAAATGAGACAACCTTATTATAGGGATCAGGTGTGTACTAGTAGATCCTTATATGGGAGGGTTGGCTTTGGTGGTAAGCTAGCTTAGATGTTATCCAGAGTATAACTCATTTGTGATGTCCCTGCTCAGTAGGATAATATGGTCTTAAGTTAGTCTCCAATTATTAATTCCATTTGTCTAAGGAACCCGGGCATGGATTGAAATTTGAGGACTGGAATGGAAAGATGCAATCTGGTTAAGTGTTTTATTGTAAACGTCCACTTGTGTGGCTTGCAATAGTAAACTTATGCAAATTGGAGGAAACATTTATATTGTTTTATCATAAGGTTTCAATATTTAATTGTTTCAATTGTTTGCGACTATGTTTTAATTTCTGCTTTAAATTATTGTTTTCGGACATGTCTATTGCTCACGTTGTCAACCTCTTAATATCAAACCCTTTAACTGGTCCAAATTTTCCTAAATGGAAGTTTTGCTTCATGGAAATACTCTGCACTACAAAACATGCCCATGTGCTTTACGTGGACCCTCTATCTCCCAAGTATTGGAACTTACTGGCTATGAGCGAGAGTTCTATGACAGATGGGTAGCTTCTGATGAGTTTGCCCGCAGACTCATCATGAGTAGTCTGTCTAGAGAATTAAAGCTCAAGTACAAGAAGTACAAGACTGCTGTTGAGATATGGAGGGACTTTGTGAAAGTATATGGGAAGGTGAGACGAACTGTTAGTTATGATCTTGTGGAGGACCTGGTCTGCAAGAGGATGACTGATGGGGGTTCGTTGATTCTGCACTTCGTCAGTATGATGAGAATTATGAGAAAGTACAGAAAGAGAGGTGGACGAATAAGTATGCGGGCGGAAATAAACATTGTCCTGCACTCTCTATCTGATTCTTATAATGATTTCATCGAGTCCCTCGGTACCAGGCGCAAGTTTACTCTTCCTGACTTACTCTCGGCCCTAATGTGAGAGGAATCTGACCTGATAGCATTAGAATTTGCTCCAACTTTGTCAGCTTTTGACAAGACAGTTGCTGAAACAAAAGAAATGCTTAAATGGTTAGATGAAGCTGATCTGGCAGAAGACGTCATCAGGCCATGCAAACGCAAGCGAAGTGAAATAGATTGTCTAGTGCCTAACACGGGTAGACAAGGTACGTCATGTGCATTTATAACGGAAACATGTTTAGCATCAGTATCTACCCATTCTTGGGTAGTGGATACTGGAGCTACTGATCATGTTTGTTATATTTTGCAAGGGTTCAGGCCGACAAGGTAGCTGAAGCATGACGAGATTACCATCTCAATGGGCAGTGGAGTGCGAGTCTCAGCAGTAGCCATTAGAGATTTTACTTTATGCTTTGAAAACAATATTTTGATTTTGAGAGATGTTTTATATGTGCCGGTTTTTCGGCGGAACTTAATTTCAGTTTCAAAGTTATTTAGTGATGGATATTCAGTTATTTTTGATAGTGGAGTTTCTATCATTGGTAATAACGGTGTTATCTGTCGTGGCAAACTGATTGACTCTCTCTATATCGTTGATTGTATGCATAAATCTTTCGTGAATGTTGCAAACTTATCCAATAATAATAATCATTTAAAGAGAAAGTTTTCTTCCGATGAGGATCAAACATATCTCTGGCACTTGAGACTAGGTCACATCAATCTAAAGAGGATTAAAAGATTAGCATGTGATGGGCTCTTGGATTCTTTTCAAGTGGTACCACATCAAATCTGTGAATCCTGTATAGAGGGAAAGATGACGACCAGGCCTTTCAGTCTCGAGCAGAGGATGTGTTGGAATTGATCCACTCTGACTTATGTGGACCAGTGTCCACGCAAGCTCGTGGAGGTTATGAGTACATCACCACATTCATTTCGGATATGTCTATTTTCTTCGCCACAAGTCTGAATGCTTTGACAAATTCAAAGAGTTTAGGACTGAGGTAGAAAAGAAGCTAGGTAAGACTATCAAGACACTACAATCAGATCGTGGTGGAGAATACCTCACCAACGAGTTCTTGCAGTACATGTCAGACAACGGGATTACATTCCAGTGGACTGCACCAGGAACCCCTCAACAAAATGGCGTAGCTAAAAGAAGAAATAGAACTTTCTTGGAAATGGTCAGGTCGATGATGAGTTATACAAGCTTGCCAATTTTGTTTTGGGGATATGCCTTGGAAACAGAGGCCTATTTGCTTAATCTGGTACCTTCTAAATCAGTTCCTAAAATGCCTCTGGAACTCTGGTATGGGCGAAAGCCAAGTTTGAACAGTGTGACGGTTTGGGGTTGTCCAGCATATGTGCTGACAAAGGAACTTGATAAGTTAGAAAGTAGGTGCAAGCTGATGCTGTTTGTAGGATATCCCAGGCAAACGAAAGGTGGTTACTTTTAGTCCTGAGAATGAGAAAGTGGTTGTCAGTACCAACGCAAGATTCTTGGAGTACGAATATGTAAGAAACCACAAATCCAAGAGTGAAATTATCCTCCACGAGCTTGAGGATAAGGAAGCGATTCCATCACGAAAGCCCAGTGAAGTGGTAAATCCACCTATAATAGGTGAGGCTATACAACCACTGCCACTAATGCAAGGTATGGGACCAACGGGTACTGTGCCAACTACTGACATGATTCAAATGCCTCGTCGTAGTGGGAGGGTTTTCCACCAACCCGAGAGGTATATGTTCGTGGGAGAGTCCTCTGACTTGATCCCGGAAAACAGACTGGATGATACCGATCCCTGGACATATGACGATGCGGTATCTGATAAAGATGCAGACAAATGGTTGATCGCCATGGATTAAAAAATAGAATCCATTATGGCTATGGATGTATACCAGAAAACTGATTGGCCAGATGGCTATCGAGCCATAGGGTGCAAATGGGTATACAAAAGAAAGAAAGGAGCTAATGGTGAAATTACAGCTTTCAAAGCAAGGCTGGTGGCGAAGGGTTATAGTCAGAAAGAAGGTGTAGACTATGACAAGACCTTCTCACCGGTAGCCATACTTAAGTCCATTCGTATAATCCTAGCCATAGCAGCACATTAGGACCTTGAGATCTGGCAGATGGATGTTAAAATCGGGTTTCTGAACGGGTACCTTGAAGAAGGTAGGGACATCTATATGCAACACTCAGAAGGTTATGTGCAGAAGGGCGAAGAACATTTGGTCTGGAAGCTAAGGAAGTCGTGTATGGACTTAAACAAGCTTCACAGTCATGGAATCTGCGTTTCTAAACAGGTACCTTGAAGAAGGTAGGGACATCTATATGCAACAACCAGAAGGTTATGTGCAGAAGGGTGAAGAACATTTGGTCTGGAAGCTAAGGAAGTCGCTGTATGGACTTAAACAAGCTTCACGGTCATGGAATCTACGTTTTGATGAAGAGATTAAATCTTATGGATTTTCACAATGTTCAAACAAGAGTTGCGTGCACCGTCTATGTGTCAGCAGAAGCGTGGTGTTCCTTGCACTTTATGTAGATGATATTCTCCTATTTGGTGACAATGTGGAAGTATTGTCGGGCATAAAGGGGTGGTTATCCGAACAGTTTCATATGAAGGACCTTGGGGAGGCAGGATACATCATAAGGGTAAAAGTATTGCGGGAGCACAATAAGAGGATACTAACCTTGTCTCAAGGATCATATGTTGATTCTCTGATTGCCCGTTTCAGCATGCAAAATGCCAAGAAAGGTCTGTTACCCTTCAGACATGGCATACATCTTTCCCAGGATCAGTGTCCAGTGACACAAAAGGAGAAAGATGAGATGAGCAATGTGCTGTATGCATCGGTCGTGGGTAGCCTCATGTATGCAATGCTATGTACGAGGCCAGATATATGCTTTGTTGTAGGCATGGTAGGAAGATACCAGTCTAACCCTGGACAGGCGCATTGGACCGCGGTAAAGCGCATACTCAAATACTTGAAAAGGACTATATATTATTGTCTCGTCTATTAGTGTGAGGAGTTGTGCCTTGTGGGTTATACTGATTCAAATATCCAGGCAGACCGAGATGAAAAGAAGTCCACCTCTGGTTATGTGTTTACATTGGGATGTGGGGCCATATCATGGAGGAGTGCAAAGCAGAAATGCATTGCTGACTCCACCATAGAAGCAGAATATGTGGCAGCTTCTGAAGCTTCGAAAGAAGCAATATGGTTTCGAAACTTCCTTCTGGAGTTGGACATGAAATCTAAGCTGCCCAAGACCATCACGGTATATTGTGATAATTCGGGAGCTATGGCTAATTCAAAGGAACCACGAACTCACAGAGCAATAAAATACATTGAAAGAAAGTACCATATTATACGAGAAATCATAGCAAGGGGTGATGTGCTAGTAGAGAAGATTGATACAAAAGATAATCTAGCTGATCCATTCACAAAAGCTCTGCCTCAGAAGGTCTACGAGATGCATGTACGTAACCTTGGGCTGAGGGCAAAGCCAGCCACGTAGAATGATTGATGTAATAGCTAGTTTAGTTTAGGCGCGTTATACTCTGGGAAACACCTGTATAATGCTTTGAGTATGAGTGGGAGATTGATGGATTTATATACTGAAAGCATTATGATTGGTATATTATGTACAAGGTCGATTGGTTAATATACTGGGAATCATAAATGTTGTATGTTCATCTCCTGTCTGAATTAACAAACATGTGTCGCAAATGCAATTATCCTCTTATCTCGTTGATAGGGAGATCATACAGTGTGTAGTAGATCACGGAAGATCGTATGGATCGTTTGACCTAGCAAGATATAAATAGTTATCACAGCTAAGACAGTTCTAGGATAAACTGTCGTTGTAGGCTGCAGCATACGCAGTAATAAACATCTTATCTTAGATGGCTTGGTATGCTGGTGTGGGGCACACATTGATAAGGACCTAAGTCAAGATTGATTCTTTTATCTGACATTAAAACAATCTAGATCTCTATGGCTTGATGAGATCCTAAGCCTATATGAAGGTACAAAAGTATATGCAGATTGTGTATTACTTGCAGTGAAAGGCTCTGGTAGAGCTTGTATATCTATTTCTTGGGTAATAGCAGTTTATGTATGACTGTCTGGTACTGGAACTAGGTAACCATATCCAGTATAGGATTGTGACATTCCTTGAGCAGCTCAAAAGGTTCGTTATGCTAAAGTCTTGAGTGGATTGACTCAGGAATATAAGATGTTAAGTTCAAGCATAAGTGAAAAGGTTTGAGTGGATTAACTCAGGAATATAAGATGTTAATTAATTAAATGGCTTGTCAGAGCTCAAATTAATTAACGAATGTAAGTTACCTTAAATGTGGGGAAAAACCGAGCCCATGCAACCCGTACCTCAAAACGTGGTAGCAAATAGGTAGGACAATATTGATTCTCTGGTGGAATAAATCAATATTAATTAATTAATTACATTCTAGGTTGAATAAGGGAATTCATTAGTTGATAGGCCTTATTTGTTATTTGCATTCTAGTCCCTGGTCTGGCCCATGAAACTCAGGCCCAATAGAAGTCCAGTATTTTCCTATAAATAGGCCTCAGTTCCTCAAATCTCAACACACCACAAGATCATAAGTTGCACACAGCAAACCAGAATTTTGAAGCTGTGGTGATCGATTAGATCTGAGAAACTAGGAGGAAATTCTGCTTCTCAACCAAGGAAGGAATCTGAAGGGAATCTCCACCAGATATTCAGATTGAGTTGGGATACAGATCAGAAGATCAGATCAGGAGGATCTTCTTTCTTCTCTCCCCCTCTTCTGTTTTCGAAAATATTATGATATTTTCATCAGATTTAATTCCTTTTATCTGTTCGGGAATTAATCTTTGTGCGTGGGAAACAGATCGAGAGGAATCCCCGCGCACTCGTTTATTAGGGTTTTGCGATCCAGGTATTCTGCATAAACCTTCTTTATGCATAATCAATAGGAGCATGCTAGGAATAATCATAGGCATAACAATTCCAATTAACGATCCGGGCAAACGGACTTCGTGATTCAGTTCACGAATCCCTTCATCCCCATGCTGAGATAATGAGTAGTAGAATCTTGTATCCGTCAGGGCTATTGGTAATATACTGGAATAGACCTGATGTGCACCACTCTGTTATAAGTACTTTGAAGGTTAACTAGCTAGACTCCTTCGTGACTCGTAGACCATATAATTTCCATGACGATCTGCTGCAGATGATTGTTTAGGGGAGTTATGTGACTGAAAGTCATGAGATTCATACATTTCTCCATGTGTAGAAAATATGTTGGTCTCTGGAGTCTTTTTCCCTTAACTTCGGATTGCCGTTTGGTATGAAACTGCTGATGGACTATCGGAACGATGAGACAGTGCCAGAGTGGTATGCCTGGCAAAAATGGAGAGAGACTCCTGTGGAAATTTCATCTAACAATTTGTTCGAGCCACCTTTGTCCCGAATATAAGGTGATTTTTGATATCATTAATCAAATGATTGTTGGGAATTCTGCCCAAGTTACGAGCTTCTCCCGTCTGGTGTGGAAAGCGATGATGGCTTTTGACGATGAGGCGATGATTGATGGGGCCTCATTTATATTCGATCAGCTGAGGTGTGCCCATGAGAGTCAACCAGCTCGTCCTATACCATATGGAATACCCTTGAGTTGGTTGGTTGATTGAGCATCGATTTCCGGAGTACATTCGAGGTGGCCGATCCAACATCTTGGATTCAGATTTCTATCCTTCATGATCTTTTTATGTCATATTTAGATTGTAGGGATGCAGACTAGAGATGTGTTTCCCCCTGCACCTTCGTTTGGTTTTTCATTGCAGACTATGTACTGAGTATCTCATTTTAAGTAGTTGAAATTTCCTTGGTGTTATTCTGTTGAACATAGTGCTCTTTGAGATGTATTATGCGTTTCTTCTATACTTTGAGATATTTTGCGCCCTGTATTGCCCTTATACTAGGATTGGATGTAGCGTCTGGACCTGTACCTTTGAGAGCTGTCACTCGTAGACATTTCTCTGTCAGACTGCGAACCTAGTTACCACATGTTCTTTCATGAGATGCTAGTCGTGGTCGTTGAGCATTAAATGTTTGCCTGGTGACGTTGGACTTCGTGTCATGACAAGTTATGTCATGAAGATTTGCTATCTTCCTCGTCCTTTGTGCAAGATCATCCATAAATGGTATCCATAACCATCTGTGGTGTGTAGTTTATTTCATATTTTGCCCTGAGTATTGGATATCATTTCTATAAAGACGCGACTTCTCCCTCTCCTCCTCTTTGAGTACACGATGTCGAACGCCATGGAGGAGATTGGAAAAATGTCCATTCGAAGAAATAGAATTCTAGATAGACGATGAATGTCAACATATTACTGGAGAGTTCCGGGTATGGATCATTGGTTGATGAGTTGTCTGAGAGCCAATGGATTGGATAGATTTGTGACAATTTAGCCTCATTGCTTCCATGAGGAGTTGTTGAGGATGTTTGCGTATTACTCTTCAGTCACTGAAAATGAGATTTTCTGTAATCTCAATGGGCGAGAATTCCGCTGGTCTGCAGACTCCTTTGCAGTAGATTTCAGATTACAACATCATGACGAGAGAACACCTGTCATGTCTTATCGAAACGAGGTGATAGCGCCTGAGTGGTCCATATGGCCTAAGTGGAGACAAGGGAATATTTTCTTTCATCCGTCAGCTCCATGTAGATACCTCAAACCACACTGCAAGTTATGCTTCGATGTTATTAACCAGATGGTTGTTTGCAATTATCCGGAAGAGACTAACTTCACGCCGCCTGTATGGAAAACTATGATAGCGCTTGAGCAGCAGGGTGAGGTTGACAGGGCAGGATTTATCTTTGACTGCCTGAAGATGGCTCTTCAAAGTCTACCAGATGCCATTATCCCATATGGTATGTAGTTGAGCTGACTATTGGAGCGGAGTATTCCTTATCTCAGGGATGGTCATTCAGGTCTGGGTTGTACGGATTACTATCTTTCTCGTCCGATCAACTGGTACTTATATCCTAATGGATGATAGACGATGTAGTGCTATTTGTTCCATTTAATGTTAGAAAGTCGGAGTGACTCATTCCCTATTGTATCCATCTTAAATGAATGAGAAAGTTCTTATTTTCATTCTGTTGTCTTCTACTAACTGCAATCATTGTAACAAGTTGTAATTGACTTAATCATCACAATAATCAAGTGCAATTAACCAGTCGTTCTCAATCACTTATCGTCTGTTTCTCTTGAGACATCATCAAACTCAAGAAGGCCTAGTTTGATGTATAGCCCTTTGAAGCGAGCCTCAGATAGCGGTTTGGTAAATATATCCACTAACTGATCATCAGTTCTAATGTATTCCACTGAGACATCCACCTTTTTGACGTGATCTCGGAAGAAATGATGACGAATATCAATGTGTTTTGTCCTTGAATGTGGAACTGGATTCTTCGAAATATAAACTGCACTATTGCTATCACAGTAGATAGGAACGCATCCTGTATCTATTCCATAGTCCTTAAGTTGCTGCTTTATCGACAACACTTGGGCACAATAGCTGGCTGCTGCTACATATTCTGCCTTTGTGGTTGATGTAGCCACCGAATGTTGTTTCTCGCTAAACCAACTAATCAGTTTATGTCCTAAAAACTCACAGGTTCCACTTGTGCTCTTTCTGTCGATTCTACAGCCTCTAAAATATGAATCAGAGAATCCATTCAACATGATTCCATCAGTTTTGGGATACCAGATACCTAAAGACTCTGTACTCTTGAGATATCGGACAATTCTCTTTGCTGCATCCATGTGCGACTTCTTTGGGTTTTCCTGGAACCTTGCACATACTCCTACTGCATAGGATATGTCTGGTCAACTGGCAGTTAGATACAGTAAGGATTCTATTATTCCTCTATAAGCTGTCGGGTTGAAGATTCTCCTTTTTCATCTAGAGTGATTTGAGAACTGCTGATCATAGGAATACTTAGAGATTTTGTCTTTTCTGGACAAAATTTGTTGATAAGATCTTGAGTATACTTCTTCTGACTGATGAAAATCCCTTCGTCAGATTGATCAACTTGCAAACCAAGAAAATATGTAATTTTGCCCATCATGCTCATCTGAAACTTGTTCTGCATCAACTGGGCAAATATCTCACATAGCTTGGTATTTTTGCTTCCGAAGATGATTTCGTCTACATAGATCTGAACCAGTAGGATGTCCTCTCCATCCTTTATCTTGAATAGTTTTCGATCTATTGCACCCTTCTCAAAACCACTTTTGAGCAGAAACTGAGAGAGAGTTTCATACCATGCTCTAGGTGCTTGCTTTAGTCCATATAAAGCTTTCCGTAACTTATAGACTTGATTTCCTTGCTCGAAACCTGGGGGTTGTTCGACATAGACATCTTCCTTTAATTTGCCGTTGAGAAAGGCACTCTTCACATCCATTTGAAGAACTGTGAAGTTGTGATAGGCTGCTGATAAGTTAGGATTTTCACCAACTTATCTGGTTGTTCTTTGACTAAATGTGTGGTGTAAAGATCGTTTTTGTACTAGTTTTCGTGCATGAATTGGCTTTTGTGCTCGTAATGTTGTGTTTGATGAATCATGCAGAGTTTTGGCCATAAACAGAGGAGAGTTGGATTTCCAGTTTTAGGTCCACGTCGATCGACGAGGATGTCTCGTCGATCGACGAGGAGAATGAAGGAGGAGCGATCAACGAAGGAAGAAAAGAGAAGATCGACGGAGGCAGCATCCACGTCGATCGATGCCATTGGACGTCGATCGACGAAGGCATTTCACCGGCATCGATCGACGCCAATCTCCCACGATCGACGCGAAGTCGGGAATCCTAGTCTGCGTCTGTTTTGGAGATAAAGCCATATCTTCACCTAGATTTTGTATGATACATTCTACACTATTATTAAAAGCCATATAGAATTCGTTTTTTAGAGAGAGAGACAATAGATTACTCACCAGAATTTAGTATTGAAGATTAATTAGAGTTTCTCAAGGTTTTTGAAGTTTATGTTTGAAGACAGAGTTCTGCAGGATTATTTTCGAATTCTGATTTTTATGCAATTCAGGTTTTATTCTTCTATGATGAATATTATTTTGAATATGTGTAACTAATCTCTTCCTCAGATTCTAGAGTTTCGAATTATCGAAGTATACATGTTTGATTAATTGAATTATTTTCCCTTTCCCTTCGTAGTTTGTGAAATCTGTGCTTATTCATAATCTTGATTTGTTGGCCACATATTAGGATTAATTAGTTGATTACTTGTGATGTAACTGTAATAGTTTTCAATCGAAAGAGATTTTCACAATATAATTTGATTTCTTGTCGTAATTGAAGGAGATTGATTGTATGAATAAATCTGTAGATCTTTGGAGTTAATTAATTTATCTTGAGACCGAGCGGAGATAGGTAGTTGATTAATCTACTTTACGAATTGTCCAACAAAGAAGTTCGTAATACTTTTCTTATGTTTCACTACGAAGAGGAATTAAAATTGGGAAATAATCAATTTATTCATCCATGTCATACTTGATAAGGAGATATTCCCGGAATCTGTAATTCTCATAACTATTTTCAATCAAAGTATTTTTAATTTCCTGTTTAAGTTTCATTAGCGAGTTTTGCGATTTTCAAAACAACCAAAACTTTTCAATTGATTTTCCTAACCAGTATTTTGAGAACTTATGATTTAGTACTTAAGGTTTTTTTTCGTTGCTTCATTCCCTGAGGGATCGATAATTTTCATTTGCCGCTATATTATTAGCTCTGCTAAGTCGCTTGTTAAATAATCTAGCGATCAGCTGCATACGCTAGGAATAGTCGAATTGCTTCCAGTCTGGCTACTGGTGCAAATGTCTCATCGAATTCTATCCCTTCACATTGAGTGTAACCTTTTGCAACCAACCTTGCCTTATTTCGAACAATGGTACCGGTCTCGTCTCTTTTATTCTTAAAGACCCACTTGGTACCAATTACAGACTGATGTGTAGGTCTATCCACAAGATACCACACATTGTTGCGAGTGAACTCATTTAGTTCCTCTTGCATTGCATTTATCCAGTCTGTAGATTAAAGAGCTTATGTGATCTTTACTGATTCGATCTGAGACAAGAAGCTGGATATCAAGTGTTGGGAAATTTGGCTAAGTTTCCTTTCCCCAGTAGCTACTTGTTTAGATTCTAGTTTTGGTGTTTTGGTGGATCAAATCCAAAGTCCTACCAGCGTCAGTTGTCTCTAGATAGCTCTAGTTCTCAAATGTAAAGTCCTGTTTAGGTCTTTTGAGTTGTAAGTCGCAGCTGATCAAGACATGCTGACACTGTTCATCAGCATGAGAAGCGCTTACCACTGGCTACTGTTCACCAGTTGGGAAAAGTTTCATCAGGTGGCGGCTGACAAAGACTCATGCTGACACTGTTCACCAGCATGAAAAAGAGCTAATGACTGGTTACTGTTCACCAGTTGGGAAGGATTTCACCAGCAGGCGGCTGACAAATCCTACCAGCAGAATACGTGTTCTCACTGACACTATTCACCAGCGGTGAAGCCACCAGTCATGGGAGATTCCAAGAGTTAACATCAGACATATTGGTAGACTTAGATTGTGCCAGCGCAAGTCACCAGCAGAGACTGCCAGCACAAGATCACCAGAATGATCTACCAGTCGGATGTTACCAGCAGAATTCCAGATTCTCTCTCCCAGAGTCTTGGAGACAAAAAGAAGATTCGTCGAGGAATTAACTGACAGAGTATGACTTTAAGGAGGATACCTTAAAGTCCTTCAGTTACAAGACACCAGTCTCGATTCCTCGTACTGACGAAGAGAGCCATTCTAACACAAAGAGATCTGTGTCAGATAAAGCGGACGAAAGTATGGCACTTTTCGGAAAAACATACCTGCCGCCGTCAGAAGGACATGCGAGGACAGAGACCTTTTCCGGATGTGTCCAAACGGCTAGAAGATTTGAATGGGATCCCGCATCTATAAATACCTGGGATCCATCGACATTCAAGCTCTCTCCGACCGAAAGTTCTTACGCACGAACAAGCAAATTGCTAACAATCTTTCGAGGCTTTTCTTAAAGCTTTCCGTGTGTTGATTTATTCAAACACGAGACTTCAAGCTTCCAGCTTGTAAGTTACTGATCTCTTTGGTGTTCTTTCTCTTCCGAGGAAGTTCACAGCAGCTCTTGTGCAAGTCCGCACTCGAGTTATCACGGGCAGTTTGCCGTATTGAGAAGATACGTTCTTGGGAGAACTAAACACCCAGTGAAGCTGTGGAGATTGAAGTGACGTGCTCGCACTCCACCAGCTGAAGAGAGTTGAAGAAGGAATCAAGACCGGGAGCGGTTGATCTAGTGAACTGGTGGACGAGGCATTCACCAGCTAGAGATAGATCGTAGGCAACTTGTACCTGATTACTCTATAGTGAATTTCCAGTGCTACGACTGGAGAGTGGACGTAGATCAGTTGATCGAACCACTATAAATCCTTTGTCTTTTATCCGTTTTCTGCATTTCATACTGATTTAAAACCCAGCACCCAAGTGCTGGTGTATATCTGAAAACTGATATAACTGTGCAAACAAGGCCTAAAATATTCTAAGTCTTGAGATACCAGCTGACGAGCCAGTCGCCAGTCAGCTGAGTACGCAGAGTGCAAGTTGACTTACCAGCTGACAAGGTCCCAGTCAGCTGAGTAACCAGCAGAGTGCAAGAAACGATTAACCACATTTTCCGCTGCTAAGTTATACCCTGATAATCCGGGACCAACAAGTGGTATCAGAGCAGTCGGTTCTTATAGACCGATTGTTTCTGAGTCACTTAGGACCGAGATCCACGTTTCCTTGCACTCCTTTGTTTGTCTGTTGATTAGCTCAGGTACACGAAGATGAATACTCCGAAGCTACTCGACTACAAGCCTGAGAAGCATGCAACATGGCGAAAAAGGTCACTCATTTCTCTGAAGAGCATCCATCCGGAAATGAAAGATGTGCTGGAGAAAGGGCCAATCGAGATCACCAAGATACAGCACCAGCTAGGAGATCGTCCAGCTGCTGTGATTCCAAAGCCTCAAGACGAATGGAACGCCGAGGACAGGAAGCGGAATCAGTTGGATTCCATTGCTCACGAGTTGATCCTGGCTTCTCTTCCAGAGTCGCTGATGGAGGAAGCCCTCCAGTTTGACAATGCCAAGGGAGTATGGGATTATCTTGATAGTCTATGTCAAGAAACTGATCAAATGAAACGCAACAAATTGCAGGTTGCGGTGGACAAGTATGAGTCCTTCCAGATGCTGCCTGGAGAAACCATCAAGGAGATGGAGGCGAGATTCAACGCCATCGTCAGCGAGCTAAAGTCCCTGGACAGGAAGTGCTCAAATGAAGATCTTAATGCCAAGATCTTGTCCAAGATGCCCAAGGAGGACTGGTTCGTGAAGACGACAGCTCTCAAGGAGAAGGACTTATCCAAGATGACTCCCAAGGAGTTATTTGCTCAGTTGCAGGCACACGAGTGGGATATCCAGATGGTAAACAAGAATGAGGCCATCCGGAACATGGGATCCCCCAGCATCAAAGCTCAAGACGAAGCTTACTTCGTCAAGAAGGACTTCAAATGGAAGCACAAGAAGCCCTTCCATGCTGGCAGACTTGCTGCCCAGCACAACCAGCCGAAGAAGATCCAGTCCGCATCAGGATCTCATTCCAAAGGCGGCGAGAGCTCTATCGCAGAACTTGAGCAACAGATGAAACGACTGGCTATCCTTCTGGAGAAAGCCAAGTCGAAAGAGGGAGTATCTCTAAGCTCATCTGATGGAAAATTCATCAAGAGAGCTCCCCGTGCTTGCTATCAGTGCCAATCCCCTGATCACCTTAAATTTGAATGTCCACAGGTGGAAAAGGGTGAGCGGGAAAGGCTGAAGAAGCTCTTTGAAGAGCGAGCATCCAAGGCCATTGCCAAGGCCATGCTGACCAGGACAGAAGTTCCTGATATTCCTGACCATGACGACGGAGAGTATGAGTCAGATGAGGAATCAGAAGAGGAGGCTCTTCTGGCGTTCATGGCGGCCTTCGGTGAGGAGTCAGCTGAAGGAAGTGCTGACAGTGAAGAGGCACTTGCAGCTGATGATCAGGTACAATCATCAGCTCCCCCAATGCATATCATGCCTTCTCACATTTTAGACGATTCTGAGTCGCGTTGCTCCGACTCAGAAGCTGTCACAATAGACATTCTTCAACAAGAATTTTTAAAATTTTATGAAATAAAGAATGTCTTGGCTGGCGAAAATGCTTCGCTGAAAGATCAAATTTCTGTTTTGACCAAGGAGATTGAAAAATCGAGGTCAATCAGTGAAGAGCTAGCCACTTTGAAAAAGACTCATTTTGAGTTGCTCCAAGATTTTCAAATTGCAAAAACTGAACGAGATAATTTTCACAATCTCGTTCTGGAGCAAGAAAATAGAATAAATTTTCTAAATAAAGGCTCAAAAGACTTGGAAGCAGCTCTAAGTCATTGGAGAAAGCCTTCTGATAAGTCCGGGTTGGGATTTACAAAGGATTTGAGCATAAACCAGCCCGAACAAATCACTACTGGCAAGGGTAAGGGCAAACTGGTAAGTGCATCTGCACCAGCTGGTAATACCAGTCAGTCCCGAATGGCTAATTAGCACAGGAACCATAAGTCCAGACACATAGGTGAGTCATCACGACAAAATCCTCAACTGGCAAGATCCTCTGCTGACAGGACGCCAGCACACCCCAGGACGCGTACTAAGCCGAATTATTCTAAGGCTAGGAAGTCAGCGCCAGCTGCCAGTGGAATCCGACAGCCAGCACCAGCTGTCCAGAGATTCCACGCACAACCTCATAAGTATGCCAGTCACCAGCATACTTATAAGGGGTCCAAATTTCAGAAGAATTCTGAGAGAAGGACAATTCCTGATAGGAGGAATACCTATCAGAGGCACGAGCCCAATCAAAAGTTTCCACAAAGGGCTATGAATGCTAACCGTGGTGGTCCACGTCTTCAGAGACCACCAAGGAAACACAATGTACCGGAAAAGCATTTCCGAAGCTCCCAGCGGAAGCGCACTTCCAAGGGAGATACACACACAACCTCACCTTCCCAAACCAAACGCATTCATTATTTCAAAAGGAAGGGAAAGGCTGTTAATGATGTCAGCAAGGATAAAACCAAGCTGAATATCACCCAAGTCTGGATTCCGAAAGGAATTATCCAGCGATCTAACCCTGCAAGACCCGCCGATGATCGGGGACCAAAGTAAATTTCATTCTCTTGCAGGAACAGGATCATGCAACACAGCTTCAGAGATCGAGCGAGTGGATCATAGATAGTGGTTGCTCGGCTCATATGACTGGTGAGGAGTTCCTATTTTCTGAGCTCTCCAAGGTCAGAGGACCTCCAGTTATTTTTGGTGATAACTCCAAGGGCAGAGTTATTAGCAAGGGCTGCATCGAGAAGGATGATGTCAGAATTGTGAATGTATCCCTTGTCACCAATCTGAAGCACAACCTCCTGAGCATCAGTCAGCTGTGCGACAATGGTTATACCATTGTGTTTGACAAATCAGGGTGCCAGATCAAGAATGAAGAGTCTGGCGAGACCAAGCTGAAAGGTGTCAGGAAAGGAGGTCTCTATGTTGTTGACTGGCAAAGCGGGAAGACTGATACATGCTTTGTAGCCACCAGTTCCATGGAAACTAACTGGCTGTGGCACAAAAGGTTAAGTCATCTAAATTTCAAAACTATTAATTATCTAACCAAGCATGATCTTGTAGATGGTCTTCCCAAGGGCGGGTTCAAGAAGGAAGGAATTTGCAAAGCTTGCCAGCAAGGCAAACAAACTAGGAAGTCCTTCAAGAACCAGTCGCCAGTCTGCCCCAGTACCAGTCAGGTACTCGAGTTGTTACACATGGACCTGTTTGGACCAGTAACACCGCAAACCATTGGAGGAAGACGATATTCGCTGGTGGTAGTCGATGACTACTCGCGCTATACCTGGGTAAAGCTTCTCAGAACCAAGGATGAGGTGAAGATCATTTTTCCAGAATTGATCATCCAAGCTCAGAAACAGAGAGAAGCTGTGGTAAAGCGAATTCGATCAGACAATGGGACTGAATTCTGCAACAGTCTGCTGATGGATTTTTGCGCGGAGGCCGGGATCAAACATGAGAGATCTACTCCAAGGCAACCGCAGCAGAATGGACTGGCAGAACGTAGGAACAGGACGCTGAAAGAAGCGGTCCGGTCCATGCTGGCTGAGTCCGGCTTGGGACAGAGTTTCTGGGGAGAAGCGTTGGTGACTGCCTGCTACACTCAGAATAGAAGCGGGATCAACGACAGACTCCAGAAAACTCCCTACGAAGTGTATTTTGGTCGTAAGCCTTCTATAGCTCATCTTCGTGCATTCGGTTCACCATGTTATATCCATAATAATGGGAAGTCGAAGTTAAATGCTTTCTCGCCTAAGGCTGATGAGGGTGTGTTTGTCGGATATGGACATCCCTCTCACAAGGGCTATAGAGTATTTAACAAGACTACCCAGCTTGTGGAAATAACATGCAATGTTGTTTTTGATGAAGCTACTTTAGTGCGCAGGACCTTACGCCAACTGGCTGAAGATGTTCCTGAGGTCGAGGATGTCAGCGACCAGTTGGGCAGGAATTCCTCCGATGCTCAACCAACTGGTTCGACTAGACCTATGAATGGATCATCTTCTCAACCAGTTACCTCAGGTGCCCATCAGCAACCTGAGAGGGTCGGTGATGCAAATGACCTTGCTGAGACCTTACACTCAATCTCCCTGAGTGGATCTAACAACAATCAAGGGGGAATTCCGACTGGAATCTTTGAGCCAGAAGACAATGATGAACCAGCTGGAATGGAGGTACCAGCAGATACTGACATCGTTGGTGAAGGTTCGGGAAGTCAGTCAGACAGTGGAGCTGATGAAGAAGTTCCGACTGGTGAAGATCAACCACCAGTTGCAGTTCCAGCTCCGACTGGTGAAAATATAGAAGCACCAGTCATCTGGACAGATGAACCTATTTCACATCCGGCACCAGCAGTCGCTGGTCCTCCCAGATGGCTGAGGGATCACCCAACCGATGCTATTCTCGGTGATCCGGAAGGTTCAGTTAAGACTCGACACGGCAGTGCGCTCCTGAGTTGTTTTATTTCTCAAATGGAACCTACTTCCATAGGAGTTGCGCTAGAATCTGCTGATTGGATTAATGCCATGCAAGAAGAGCTTGCTGAATTCACTCGCAATAATGTTTGGGACTTGGTGGAGAGACCATCACACCAGTCAGTGATTGGCACCAAGTGGGTTTTCAAGAACAAGCGAGATGAAACTGGCACTGTAGTCAGAAACAAAGCTCGATTAGTCGCCAAAGGCTACAGGCAGTGTGAAGGGATCGATTTCGATGAGACCTTCGCACCAGTTGCCAGAATGGAGGCGATACGGCTGTTCCTTGCTTATGCAGCGTATCACGGCTTCACGGTGTTCCAGATAGACGTGAAGAGCGCCTTCCTGAATGGCGAGCTAAAAGAGGAGGTATATGTCGAGCAACCTCCAGGCTTTGAAGTTGGCACCAAGGTGTACAAGCTGAGAAAGGCCCTGTATGGATTGAAACAGGCGCCCAGGGCTTGGTACGAAACGCTGTCACAATTCCTCACCAGCAATGGATTTCGGAAAGGGAAGATTGATAGGACTCTCTTTCTTCTCAAGGATGGTGGTGACATGCTAATGGTGCAGATCTATGTAGATGACATCATATTCGGATCAAGGAATATAACTCTCTGCGAGAAATTTTCTCAACTGATGCAGACATCATTTCAGATGAGTATGATGGGCAAGTTAACATACTTTCTCGGACTCCAAGTCCAGCAGTCAGCTGATGGAATTTTTATCAGCCAGCGGAAGTATACGAAGGAGTTAATTCAGAAGTATTGCCCAGAGAAAACTAAGTCCCTCAGAATACCTATGAGCACCAGTTGTCAAATATTTCTTGATGAGCAAGGTGAATCAGTTGATCCTACCATCTACCGAGGAATCATTGGATCACTTCTCTATCTCACAGCCAGCAGACCCGACATTTCGTACTCAGTCGGAGTGTGTGCCAGATTTCAAGCCAATCCGAAAAGGTCACACATGGAAGCTGCAAAGAGGATAGTAAAATATCTGAAGGGGACTGAATCTCTTGGAATATGGTATCCCAGAAATGATGAGCTTACACTCATTGGATATTCAGATTCAGACTTCGATGGATGCCGTATTGACCGAAAGAGTACCAGTGGTACGTGTCAGTTTCTAGGACACAAGCTAATCAGCTGGTTTAGCAAGAAGCAGCACTCAGTTGCTACATCTACCACTGAAGCTGAATATGTTGCCGCTGCCAGTTGCTGTGCTCAAATAATTTGGATCAAGCAACAACTGGAGGACTATGAGGTGGACACTGGCTGTGTTCCAATCTATTGCGACAACAACAGTGCTATGTGCATCACGAAGAATCCGGTTCACCATTCTAGAACCAAGCACATAGATATTCGACATCACTTCATACGTGATCATGTCGAGAAGAAGGATGTCAGCGTGGATTACATCAGAACTGAAGATCAACTGGCTGACATCTTCACTAAACCTCTGCCAGAAGCAAGATTCAAGGAGCTGTGCATCAAACTCGGTCTTCTGGAGATTGATGCGTGCTCTAATGTTGAGGAAGAATGAGTCCCAGCTCTCATTCTGTTCTTGGTCTTCAGGAGGATGCTGATTACGACTAAGTCCAAGCTCTTAGTCGTTCTGTCTTCCTTAAGTGATGTTTTTTCGACTAACAAGTGGTACCTACTGGCGGAACTTATCCCTCAAATGTTAAGGAAATGAGTCCCAGCTCTCATTTCAAATTGCCAGCATAAACCATCAGTTGAAGCGGAATTGGGTCCCAGCTCCAAATTCCAAGTGATGATGAGGAGTGGATTTCTTGGAGAGAAGATTATGCGGAATAAAATTGAGTCCAAGCTCTCAATTTTTACTCTCTTTCAAGTTGCCAGCAGATAACTGATGGAATTTCCGCGACTGGCGAAAATTGAGTCCAAGCTCTCAATTTGTCTAAGTATGCCAGCACCAGTATGTGAATCAGTTGCCAACTGATAAAGAGGCCAACCAGATAGGGGGAAGTATGCGACTGGTATATGCTACTGATGACCAGTCATGCCAGCTGTCTCAGAAAAGGCGGGATCGTTCAAATCCAAGTAGCGTGTACAGTCCTCAGAATTTAATGCGGCATTTAATGCCACATTTAATGTGCACAGTGTCTGCGCAGTCCGACGCTTGGTTGCCACCAATCGCTGCGTGCCACGTCAGCTCCATGTCGTAGCGCCCGTCAGCACGACCGCGCACGTCACCACAGGGAACCGGGCCTGCTGATGACCGTCGATCCTTACTTGCTGAGACTTCATCTCGGTCGTTTAATCCGGCATGGCCCTTCGTATAAATAACCGATCTCCTTCATCGGATTTTCCTTTACGATCCCTAATATTTTTACAGAACCCTAAATCTGTTCAAATTCCGTCATGGCGTCTTCTTCGCAACCTCCTGCTGATAGCCCCTCTACTTCATCATCCTCAGAGTCTCACGACTTACCCCTCGCTGAAGCTCATATGCCTACATATACTGGCATAGTGAAGATCGAAGATATCGATTACACCCATCCTTTTGCCAGATTGGTTCAGCTGAATAGACCGCCGACCCGACATCAACTCTCCAACGCACAGATAAGGGCTGCTCAGGTCCAAAAAGAGAAAATTTTGAATGAGAAATTGGCCCTGAAACATTTCGGGGAGGAGCTGATGGAGATGATTGACCGAGAACAGCTCCGACCGTACCTCACGGCGACCCCCAGCACCTTCCACCCTCACATGGTAGCCGAGTTCTATGCTAGGGCGGTTGTTGCTGACGACAGGAAGTCGTTCACCACTTCAGTTTTCGGCCACCTGATCACCGTCACCGCGGAATACCTCGCCGATCTCTTCGGACTGAGGAATGAAGGAGAGGAAGTGGCCACGTATCATCAGGATGATACGGTGGAATTCCGGAGGAGGTGGGCGCAGTGGAAGAAGCCAGAAGTCACCGTCTTCCGGACTGGCATGAAGAAGTCCGAGATGGAGGAGTACTGGCAAATGGTGTGCGACATTGTAGTTCGCATGCTACAATGTGAGGTCGGCTCGTACGCCGAGTTAAGCCTGCGGAAGTTCTCGGTGATGTGTGCCCTGGTGGATGGAGTTCAGGGCAATTGGGCCGAATTTTTCTTTGGCCGGTTGCTGGAGAATGTGGCGCGAAACATCACCGTGCCAACGGAAGGGAAGTTTGCTCACGCCGTATCCTTCGGGCTGAGGATCAGCAACATCCTGGAGATGGAATTGGGTGATGGAGTGGATCAGGGGGAACAGCTGGTTGGTTCCGATTTCATACCAGCCACGAAGGTGAAGCTGCCTCGCCCAGATTACAAGAAGCCACGCAGGCTGAAAGGAAAGTCAGCAGTGGACCCTGCTGAGGTCGTTTCTGAGGAGGACTCAGAAGACCTGGGAGCGCAAGCACCAGTTATGGCTCTCCCGCTGACAGCAGAGGCAAGGGCAGAGTTGAAGAGGAAACTGGAGACGGAGTCTCTCTTCGACACCATGGAAGGCGCGGTGGCTGAGGCGACTGGTATCCACCCACGGGACGTACAACTTGTACCAGTCACCAAGAAGCCATCCCGCAAGAAGCCTAAGACTCACCAGTACCAGCAGCCTCCGCAAGCTGCTGCTTATGAACCAGCATCCGGGAAAATCTCGATACCAGTCAAGAAGTCCGTTCTTGGACTAACTGAGGAGGAGACCATAGAAAGGATGACCCGGAAGCGAAAGAGGGTTCAGGCCAGAGCTCAGACACTGGTGGAGCAAGCAAAGAAGGAGCAACAAGCCTCCATAGTAAGGAAGAAACAGGCCCAGGCAAGGTTGAAGGCCTTGGCCGACCAGCGAAGAAGAGAAGCTGTGCTGGCAGCCCGCGATGAAGCCTATGCAAAGGTGCAGGCTGAGCACGAGGTCAGGCGCCAGGAGCAACTGGCCGAACAATTGCGCCAGGTGGCCAAGGGAAAATGGGAAGTCCCCGAGACTTCAACAAGTACCGTGCCACCAGCACCAACACCAGGCGAGATCTTACCTGATGAATCATTTACACGCCTGCTGGTGATGGGCGCTGACGAGGACGTACTATCCCTTGTGGATGAGTACAAACCAGAGGAAACCGCTGAAGTCCCTCCACCCGCGTAAGGGGGTGGTGGAGGTGATGAAGAAGGCCCACTGGCGACTCAAGGGGAAGCCAGTGGAGGAGAAGAAGTGCGGGCGACCACCCCGGAAAAACTGGCGAGTTTTTCAGACATAAGCTCAGATTCTGAGGATGCAGAGGAGCCAAGGGCTGAGGAGCCGGAGCAGGCGGCAGCTGAGGAGGTGATACATTACTCCATGGTGCAGAGGATGGAGCCAAGGGATCTGTTCCCAGATCTTGATGATAAGGCTCGTCTTCCTGCCAGTCGCCCCCGATCTACAGATGCCTCGACATCAACTTCCGGGCGACCAGCAGCATCCTCTACATCACCAGCTAGGCGTGCACGTACTGAAAGGCGACCATACATGCTCTGCATCCAAGAGCATCAACTGATTGATGAGGATACCTTCCAGTCGCGAGTGACAGGGGTACACCGGTGGGAGCACCGCGGGGACTTGGCGTTTCTAAATTCACGAGTGCCTGAGCCTTCAGCATTCAACATAATCCCAACCAGCGGCCTCCCCCACCAGTCGGTATATGCCTTAAGAATTTTTGACTGGTGCCTGCCCCTGCAGCCAGTGGAATACTACAATTCCACTCTCTATGAGTATGCTGAAAACATCACGGCGGAAGTGGAGAATGCCGTCAATGACGAAATGATATCCAGCTACCGAAGACTCTGGAGGGTGGATCCGGAACTATGTCTGGAGTTCCGGAGTTGGAGGATTTTCGATCGATGCGAGCGCCTGCTGACAGTGGAGAAGCGGGCGGTCCTCTATGCCAGGCTGGGTCTTGGCTACTGGAGAGCGGAGGAGGAGTGGGCTCATGCCTTCATGGGCACTGATCCTGAATGCCCCCAGCAGCTGTCTACAAGGAGGATCAGGCGCCGCTTGCAGAAAATCGCTGAGTATAGGCAGCTGACTGGAAGCTCCGGCCTCCCGCCACTGAAAAAGATCAAGTTACCTTTCCTCCAGTTTCAAGTCACCAGTCGGGGGTACCAGCTGACGTACGCGCTCCGTCGCCTCAAAGTGCTGGTTACCCTCCCGAGGATCCCTCCCTACCATGCTATATTGTTCGACATGGCTGCCAGCGCTCTGCTGGTAGACCACTTAGTAGAGGAGGATCCCTCTCGTGGTTGGTGGCTGACCCTTGCCGTCCCCCCTGTTCCTACTGTCTTGGGCGATCTAGTCCCTGATTCTATGGACTGGCAAGTGGTGGAATTCACAGCCCCACCCGTTTTTGAACAAGTCCAGCCAGCTCCAGCAGCAGTGCCAGTAGTGGAGCCAGCAGAAGCAGCAGTCGAGATACCAGCGGAGGAACCAGCTGCAGCTGCAGTGCCAGCGGAGGAGCCAGCCCTAATGGAAGAATCAGCTGAATCTGAACCAGCAATGGCTCCTTCCGCAACTGATGTGCCTTCCTCTTCCATAGAAGTATCAGCGCAGCCAATCTCTGAGATCCATCCTCCTGCACAGCTTCTTGCACTCATTGATGCCAGGATGGATCAGCGCTTCGCCTCCTTCCGAACTGAAGTTGCTCAACAGATGGAGTCTGTAACCGCTGGGGTGTCCTCCTTTTTGGCGCGGATCCAAGAGGGGGAAAGTACGCGAGCACGTGCTGAGGCAGAGAGAGCTCGTCTTGCTGAAGAGGAGAGGAGGATTGCTGCTGAGGAAAGGGAGAAGAGTAGACAAGATATGGCAGCGCTCACTGAGATCTTGAGGTCCTTAACCAGCAAAACTCAATCACCAGGATCTTCACATAAGCCATAATCTTGTTTCTTCATTTTGTTGTAAGTATTTGTATCTCTAGACTAGTCAGTTTTCTATCCTGTACTTATAACTGCAACATATTAAATGGATTGATTACTGACAAGTTGATGACAATTCCTCATTGTCCAACAAATTGTCTAAGTATTTACTTACCAGCTGAACTTACACTTCCAGTGTAATCAGCACCAGCACTCGTATCACACACTTTAAATCTTTTTGCTCTGATCTCAATTTTCATATTTTAAACGAGCAATATCTCTCCTGGTTTGAGGGGGAAGATTTTTAGTTAGAGCTGATGTGAGGAAGTATTTTCATGGGTTTAGATCTGATAGGTTTATTTTGTAAAACCCTGAAATACTTTGTAACTTTCCTCATCAGCTGAGTGCTCCCTGGTTATGCTTTGATAGCACCAAAAAGGGGGAAATTGTTGGGAAATTTGGCTAAGTTTCCTTTCCCCAGTAGCTACTTGTTT
>JAPKLW010000105.1:704313-788617 GCA_026898455.1 Plectranthus barbatus | reverse complement strand
TGAATGGCGAGCTAAAAGAGGAGGTATATGTCGAGCAACCTCCAGGCTTTGAAGTTGGCACCAAGGTGTACAAGCTGAGAAAGGCCCTGTATGGATTGAAACAGGCGCCCAGGGCTTGGTACGAAACGCTGTCACAATTCCTCACCAGCAATGGATTTCGGAAAGGGAAGATTGATAGGACTCTCTTTCTTCTCAAGGATGGTGGTGACATGCTAATGGTGCAGATCTATGTAGATGACATCATATTCGGATCAAGGAATATAACTCTCTGCGAGAAGTTTTCTCAACTGATGCAGACATCATTTCAGATGAGTATGATGGGCAAGTTAACATACTTTCTCGGACTCCAGGTCCAGCAGTCAGCTGATGGAATTTTTATCAGCCAGCGGAAGTATACGAAGGAGTTAATTCAGAAGTATTGCCCAGAGAAAACTAAGTCCCTCAGAATACCTATGAGCACCAGTTGTCAAATATTTCTTGATGAGCAAGGTGAATCAGTTGATCCTACCATCTACCGAGGAATCATTGGATCACTTCTCTATCTCACAGCCAGCAGACCCGACATTTCGTACTCAGTCGGAGTGTGTGCCAGATTTCAAGCCAATCCGAAAAGGTCACACATGGAAGCTGCAAAGAGGATAGTAAAATATCTGAAGGGGACTGAATCTCTTGGAATATGGTATCCCAGAAATGATGAGCTTACACTCATTGGATATTCAGATTCAGACTTCGATGGATGCCGTATTGACCGAAAGAGTACCAGTGGTACGTGTCAGTTTCTAGGACACAAGCTAATCAGCTGGTTTAGCAAGAAGCAGCACTCAGTTGCTACATCTACCACTGAAGCTGAATATGTTGCCGCTGCCAGTTGCTGTGCTCAAATAATTTGGATCAAGCAACAACTGGAGGACTATGAGGTGGACACTGGCTGTGTTCCAATCTATTGCGACAACAACAGTGCTATGTGCATCACGAAGAATCCGGTTCACCATTCTAGAACCAAGCACATAGATATTCGACATCACTTCATACGTGATCATGTCGAGAAGAAGGATGTCAGCGTGGATTACATCAGAACTGAAGATCAACTGGCTGACATCTTCACTAAACCTCTGCCAGAAGCAAGATTCAAGGAGCTGTGCATCAAACTCGGTCTTCTGGAGATTGATGCGTGCTCTAATGTTGAGGAAGAATGAGTCCCAGCTCTCATTCTGTTCTTGGTCTTCAGGAGGATGCTGATTACGACTAAGTCCAAGCTCTTAGTCGTTCTGTCTTCCTTAAGTGATGTTTTTTCGACTAACAAGTGGTACCTACTGGCGGAACTTATCCCTCAAATGTTAAGGAAATGAGTCCCAGCTCTCATTTCAAATTGCCAGCATAAACCATCAGTTGAAGCGGAATTGGGTCCCAGCTCCAAATTCCAAGTGATGATGAGGAGTGGATTTCTTGGAGAGAAGATTATGCGGAATAAAATTGAGTCCAAGCTCTCAATTTTTACTCTCTTTCAAGTTGCCAGCAGATAACTGATGGAATTTCCGCGACTGGCGAAAATTGAGTCCAAGCTCTCAATTTGTCTAAGTATGCCAGCACCAGTATGTGAATCAGTTGCCAACTGATAAAGAGGCCAACCAGTTAGGGGGAAGTATGCGACTGGTATATGCTACTGATGACCAGTCATGCCAGCTGTCTCAGAAAAGGCGGGATCGTTCAAATCCAAGTAGCGTGTACAGTCCTCAGAATTTAATGCGGCATTTAATGCCACATTTAATGTGCACAGTGTCTGCGCAGTCCGACGCTTGGTTGCCACCAATCGCTGCGTGCCACGTCAGCTCCATGTCGTAGCGCCCGTCAGCACGACCGCGCACGTCACCACAGGGAACCGGGCCTGCTGATGACCGTCGATCCTTACTTGCTGAGACTTCATCTCGGTCGTTTAATCCGGCATGGCCCTTCGTATAAATAACCGATCTCCTTCATCGGATTTTCCTTTACGATCCCTAATATTTTTACAGAACCCTAAATCTGTTCAAATTCCGTCATGGCGTCTTCTTCGCAACCTCCTGCTGATAGCCCCTCTACTTCATCATCCTCAGAGTCTCACGACTTACCCCTCGCTGAAGCTCATATGCCTACATATACTGGCATAGTGAAGATCGAAGATATCGATTACACCCATCCTTTTGCCAGATTGGTTCAGCTGAATAGACCGCCGACCCGACATCAACTCTCCAACGCACAGATAAGGGCTGCTCAGGTCCAAAAAGAGAAAATTTTGAATGAGAAATTGGCCCTGAAACATTTCGGGGAGGAGCTGATGGAGATGATTGACCGAGAACAGCTCCGACCGTACCTCACGGCGACCCCCAGCACCTTCCACCCTCACATGGTAGCCGAGTTCTATGCTAGGGCGGTTGTTGCTGACGACAGGAAGTCGTTCACCACTTCAGTTTTCGGCCACCTGATCACCGTCACCGCGGAATACCTCGCCGATCTCTTCGGACTGAGGAATGAAGGAGAGGAAGTGGCCACGTATCATCAGGATGATACGGTGGAATTCCGGAGGAGGTGGGCGCAGTGGAAGAAGCCAGAAGTCACCGTCTTCCGGACTGGCATGAAGAAGTCCGAGATGGAGGAGTACTGGCAAATGGTGTGCGACATTGTAGTTCGCATGCTACAATGTGAGGTCGGCTCGTACGCCGAGTTAAGCCTGCGGAAGTTCTCGGTGATGTGTGCCCTGGTGGATGGAGTTCAGGGCAATTGGGCCGAATTTTTCTTTGGCCGGTTGCTGGAGAATGTGGCGCGAAACATCACCGTGCCAACGGAAGGGAAGTTTGCTCACGCCGTATCCTTCGGGCTGAGGATCAGCAACATCCTGGAGATGGAATTGGGTGATGGAGTGGATCAGGGGGAACAGCTGGTTGGTTCCGATTTCATACCAGCCACGAAGGTGAAGCTGCCTCGCCCAGATTACAAGAAGCCACGCAGGCTGAAAGGAAAGTCAGCAGTGGACCCTGCTGAGGTCGTTTCTGAGGAGGACTCAGAAGACCTGGGAGCGCAAGCACCAGTTATGGCTCTCCCGCTGACAGCAGAGGCAAGGGCAGAGTTGAAGAGGAAACTGGAGACGGAGTCTCTCTTCGACACCATGGAAGGCGCGGTGGCTGAGGCGACTGGTATCCACCCACGGGACGTACAACTTGTACCAGTCACCAAGAAGCCATCCCGCAAGAAGCCTAAGACTCACCAGTACCAGCAGCCTCCGCAAGCTGCTGCTTATGAACCAGCATCCGGGAAAATCTCGATACCAGTCAAGAAGTCCGTTCTTGGACTAACTGAGGAGGAGACCATAGAAAGGATGACCCGGAAGCGAAAGAGGGTTCAGGCCAGAGCTCAGACACTGGTGGAGCAAGCAAAGAAGGAGCAACAAGCCTCCATAGTAAGGAAGAAACAGGCCCAGGCAAGGTTGAAGGCCTTGGCCGACCAGCGAAGAAGAGAAGCTGTGCTGGCAGCCCGCGATGAAGCCTATGCAAAGGTGCAGGCTGAGCACGAGGTCAGGCGCCAGGAGCAACTGGCCGAACAATTGCGCCAGGTGGCCAAGGGAAAATGGGAAGTCCCCGAGACTTCAACAAGTACCGTGCCACCAGCACCAACACCAGGCGAGATCTTACCTGATGAATCATTTACACGCCTGCTGGTGATGGGCGCTGACGAGGACGTACTATCCCTTGTGGATGAGTACAAACCAGAGGAAACCGCTGAAGTCCCTCCACCCGCGTAAGGGGGTGGTGGAGGTGATGAAGAAGGCCCACTGGCGACTCAAGGGGAAGCCAGTGGAGGAGAAGAAGTGCGGGCGACCACCCCGGAAAAACTGGCGAGTTTTTCAGACATAAGCTCAGATTCTGAGGATGCAGAGGAGCCAAGGGCTGAGGAGCCGGAGCAGGCGGCAGCTGAGGAGGTGATACATTACTCCATGGTGCAGAGGATGGAGCCAAGGGATCTGTTCCCAGATCTTGATGATAAGGCTCGTCTTCCTGCCAGTCGCCCCCGATCTACAGATGCCTCGACATCAACTTCCGGGCGACCAGCAGCATCCTCTACATCACCAGCTAGGCGTGCACGTACTGAAAGGCGACCATACATGCTCTGCATCCAAGAGCATCAACTGATTGATGAGGATACCTTCCAGTCGCGAGTGACAGGGGTACACCGGTGGGAGCACCGCGGGGACTTGGCGTTTCTAAATTCACGAGTGCCTGAGCCTTCAGCATTCAACATAATCCCAACCAGCGGCCTCCCCCACCAGTCGGTATATGCCTTAAGAATTTTTGACTGGTGCCTGCCCCTGCAGCCAGTGGAATACTACAATTCCACTCTCTATGAGTATGCTGAAAACATCACGGCGGAAGTGGAGAATGCCGTCAATGACGAAATGATATCCAGCTACCGAAGACTCTGGAGGGTGGATCCGGAACTATGTCTGGAGTTCCGGAGTTGGAGGATTTTCGATCGATGCGAGCGCCTGCTGACAGTGGAGAAGCGGGCGGTCCTCTATGCCAGGCTGGGTCTTGGCTACTGGAGAGCGGAGGAGGAGTGGGCTCATGCCTTCATGGGCACTGATCCTGAATGCCCCCAGCAGCTGTCTACAAGGAGGATCAGGCGCCGCTTGCAGAAAATCGCTGAGTATAGGCAGCTGACTGGAAGCTCCGGCCTCCCGCCACTGAAAAAGATCAAGTTACCTTTCCTCCAGTTTCAAGTCACCAGTCGGGGGTACCAGCTGACGTACGCGCTCCGTCGCCTCAAAGTGCTGGTTACCCTCCCGAGGATCCCTCCCTACCATGCTATATTGTTCGACATGGCTGCCAGCGCTCTGCTGGTAGACCACTTAGTAGAGGAGGATCCCTCTCGTGGTTGGTGGCTGACCCTTGCCGTCCCCCCTGTTCCTACTGTCTTGGGCGATCTAGTCCCTGATTCTATGGACTGGCAAGTGGTGGAATTCACAGCCCCACCCGTTTTTGAACAAGTCCAGCCAGCTCCAGCAGCAGTGCCAGTAGTGGAGCCAGCAGAAGCAGCAGTCGAGATACCAGCGGAGGAACCAGCTGCAGCTGCAGTGCCAGCGGAGGAGCCAGCCCTAATGGAAGAATCAGCTGAATCTGAACCAGCAATGGCTCCTTCCGCAACTGATGTGCCTTCCTCTTCCATAGAAGTATCAGCGCAGCCAATCTCTGAGATCCATCCTCCTGCACAGCTTCTTGCACTCATTGATGCCAGGATGGATCAGCGCTTCGCCTCCTTCCGAACTGAAGTTGCTCAACAGATGGAGTCTGTAACCGCTGGGGTGTCCTCCTTTTTGGCGCGGATCCAAGAGGGGGAAAGTACGCGAGCACGTGCTGAGGCAGAGAGAGCTCGTCTTGCTGAAGAGGAGAGGAGGATTGCTGCTGAGGAAAGGGAGAAGAGTAGACAAGATATGGCAGCGCTCACTGAGATCTTGAGGTCCTTAACCAGCAAAACTCAATCACCAGGATCTTCACATAAGCCATAATCTTGTTTCTTCATTTTGTTGTAAGTATTTGTATCTCTAGACTAGTCAGTTTTCTATCCTGTACTTATAACTGCAACATATTAAATGGATTGATTACTGACAAGTTGATGACAATTCCTCATTGTCCAACAAATTGTCTAAGTATTTACTTACCAGCTGAACTTACACTTCCAGTGTAATCAGCACCAGCACTCGTATCACACACTTTAAATCTTTTTGCTCTGATCTCAATTTTCATATTTTAAACGAGCAATATCTCTCCTGGTTTGAGGGGGAAGATTTTTAGTTAGAGCTGATGTGAGGAAGTATTTTCATGGGTTTAGATCTGATAGGTTTATTTTGTAAAACCCTGAAATACTTTGTAACTTTCCTCATCAGCTGAGTGCTCCCTGGTTATGCTTTGATAGCACCAAAAAGGGGGAAATTGTTGGGAAATTTGGCTAAGTTTCCTTTCCCCAGTAGCTACTTGTTTAGATTCTAGTTTTGGTGTTTTGGTGGATCAAATCCAAAGTCCTACCAGCGTCAGTTGTCTCTAGATAGCTCTAGTTCTCAAATGTAAAGTCCTGTTTAGGTCTTTTGAGTTGTAAGTCGCAGCTGATCAAGACATGCTGACACTGTTCATCAGCATGAGAAGCGCTTACCACTGGCTACTGTTCACCAGTTGGGAAAAGTTTCATCAGGTGGCGGCTGACAAAGACTCATGCTGACACTGTTCACCAGCATGAGAAAGAGCTAATGACTGGTTACTGTTCACCAGTTGGGAAGGATTTCACCAGCAGGCGGCTGACAAATCCTACCAGCAGAATACGTGTTCTCACTGACACTATTCACCAGCGGTGAAGCCACCAGTCATGGGAGATTCCAAGAGTTAACATCAGACATATTGGTAGACTTAGATTGTGCCAGCGCAAGTCACCAGCAGAGACTGCCAGCACAAGATCACCAGAATGATCTACCAGTCGGATGTTACCAGCAGAATTCCAGATTCTCTCTCCCAGAGTCTTAGAGACAAAAAGAAGATTCGTCGAGGAATTAACTGACAGAGTATGACTTTAAGGAGGATACCTTAAAGTCCTTCAGTTACAAGACACCAGTCTCGATTCCTCGTACTGACGAAGAGAGCCGTTCTGACACAAAGAGATCTGTGTCAGATAAAGCGGACGAAAGTATGGCACTTTCCGGAAAAACATACCTGCCGCCGTCAGAAGGACATGCGAGGACAGAGACCTTTTCCGGATGTGTCCAAACGGCTAGAAGATTTGAATGGGATCCCGCGTCTATAAATACCTGGGATCCATCGACATTCAAGATCTCTCCGACCGAAAGTTCTTACGCACGAACAAGCAAATCGCTAACAATCTTTCGAGGCTTTTCTTAAAGCTTTCCGTGTGTTGATTTATTCAAACACGAGACTTCAAGCTTCCAGCTTGTAAGTTACTGATCTCTTTGGTGTTCTTTCTCTTCCGAGGAAGTTCACAGCAGCTCTTGTGCAAGTCCGCACTCGAGTTATCACGGGCAGTTTGCCGTATTGAGAAGATACGTTCTTGGGAGAACTAAACACCCAGTGAAGCTGTGGAGGTTGAAGTGACGTGCTCGCACTCCACCAGCTGAAGAGAGTTGAAGAAGGAATCAAGACCGGGAGCGGTTGATCTAGTGAACTGGTGGACGAGGCAATCACCAGCTAGAGATAGATCGTAGGCAACTTGTACCTGATTACTCTATAGTGAATTTCCAGTGCTACGACTGGAGAGTGGACGTAGATCAGTTGATCGAACCACTATAAATCCTTTGTCTTTTATCCATTTTCTGCATTTCATACTGATTTAAAACCCAGCACCCAAGTGCTGGTGTATATCTGAAAACTGATATAACTGTGCAAACAAGGCCTAAAATATTCTAAGTCTTGAGATACCAGCTGACGAGCCAGTCGCCAGTCAGCTGAGTACGCAGAGTGCAAGTTGACTTACCAGCTGACAAGGTCCCAGTCAGCTGAGTAACCAGCAGAGTGCAAGAAACGATTAACCACATTTTCCGCTGCTAAGTTATACCCTGATAATCCGGGACCAACATCAAGGTTGTTCCCTATCTGGTTCGAATAGGATATCCAATAACATCAAGGATGGCTTCCTTGGGATGATCTCTTAACCAACTAAGCTTCTTTGCTAGTTTGTCTTTAGTGGGGGCAGCTAGATATTCAGAAACTGTAGAAGGTTCCTTTTGAGATGGTTCAGTTTCAGGTTCAGGATTTGTTTCTACCCTTTCTTCAGAGGCTTTTTCATCTCCTTGTTTTGGAACTGCGTCCTGAACTGTTTCTGATTTCTGAGTAATAACTGGATCCTCTTCGATCGATGATTCTTTGGTGTCTTTAAAAAGGATTTTCTTGGATTCAGCTAGATCTCCCTCTAGAATTGCATCCAGTTCTTCTAAAGGCATCTTTTCACCTGAATCATCTAATTGTGTGTTTCTTAAGGCCTCAGCGATGACACTTGCATCACCGGCCCTCTCGACTGTTTGAAGTTTAGTCGAGAAAACTGGAGTTTTAGGTATATCACTCATTGATCTAGTCGGAGGAACCATTTGATTATTATCAAGATCATTCTTAGGTTCTTTATTGACATCATCGATCTCATGATTTCCTAGACTCAGTTCTTGAAGAGTCCTGCGCACTAGAGTAGTTTCATCAAAAATAACATGACATGTTATTTCCACAATCTGGGTTGTCTTGTTGAGTACCTTATATCCCTTATATGATAGATGTCCATATCCAAGGAACAGACCTTCATCAGCCTTGGGGCTGAAGGTACTCAACTTAAACTTCCCATTATTGTGAATATAACATGGAGAACCGAAATCATGAAGATGGGCTATAGAAGGCTTACGACCACAGTAGATTTCATAGGGAGTTTTGCGAAGCCGCGTGTTGAATGCACTTCTGTTTTGTGTGTAGCAGGCTGTCATCAAGGCTTCTCCCCAAAATCCTTTGGCAATGTCAGTTTCAGCCATCATGGTTCTCACTGCTTCTTTGAGGGTCCTGTTTCTTCGCTCTGCGAGTCCATTTTGCTGCGGAGTTCTTGGAGCAGACTTCCCATGACCATTTCATAGCTCTGCGCAGAAGTCCATTAAGGGTCCATTGTAGAATTCTTTTCCATTATCTGACCTTATCGTCTTCACTTTTAATCCCTTTTCATTTTTAAGACTGTTGATCAGTTCTGGTAGATGAATCTTGTCCTCATCCTTCGACTTTAGTAGCACCACCCATGTATATCTTGAGTAGTCATCAACAACTACCAATGTATATTTTCGTTTTCCAATTGTGGGTGGGGTGACTGGACCAAACAAATCCATGTGAAGAAACTCTAGCATTCTCTCTGTGCTTGCTGTAACTAGCCTGATCTTGAAGTAGGCTCCTGTCTGTTTCCCGAACTGACACGCTTTGCAAACTCCTTCTTTTTGAAACTTTTTATCGGGCAGTCCTTCAACTAATTTATGCTTCGCCAGATGTTGGATAGAATTGAAGTTTAAATGGCTGAGTCTCTTATGCCATAGCCAATTTACAGCTTTTGAGGAATTGATTGCAATGAGACGTGTCCCTTTTACTACACTGGACCAGTCTACAATATAGAGGCCTCCTTTTCTGATTCCTATGATTATGATCTTGCGTGACTTCTTGTCTATCACTTGACATTCTGACTTTTCAAATCTGACAATGTAGCCACTTTCACTCAAGTGACTTATGCTAAGGAGATTGTGCTTCCGATTCGTGACCAAAGATACGTTTTGAATGATTATCCCATTGTGCTCCATGTATCCTATTCCAATCACTTGATCCGTGGCCTTGTTTCCAAAGCTGACAGTTAGTCCTTCATATAATTCTAGGTTTTTGATCAGTCCTTTTGTCCTGTTATATGGGCTGAGCATCCGCTGTCCAATATCCATGTTCTTGTCTTCTTCAGTGGATTCCTACTCTGCAACACAAAAGAAATTATTTAGGTCCCCGTATCCTTTCGGGTCCTACAGGGTTAGTCATGTGAATCCAACCTTTTGGTATCCACACATATTTCACTCTTACACTCTGTGAAACCAAATTACCTTTCTGATTACGATAAACATTATTTCTAAACAGGTGTATGCCGTGTGGATGAGTGTTGTTTAAGTGTGTGACTGGTAAACTCTTCCTGAGCTGACGATTCTGGGAAGAGTTTTTGGAGGCTTTTCTCGGGAGTGTAGCCATCACAGTCCTTTGAGTATGCAAATGATTTGACTCTAGCCTCAAATAGGTGTTCCCTCTATTTGGTTGATAGGTATGATGAGCAGCAGCTCTATTATAACCTCTTGGATTAAATTCCGATTGTCAAATAGACTTCCTTGCAACATGTGTATGTTACTCAGCCATTCTTGTTGGTAAAACTTGAATCCTTGCATGGAAACATTATGCTTATCAAGTTTTGAGGGATGGTCAGTTTTCCTCGTGGCAGTCTGCTTGTCTAGTTTTCCAACTGTGTTCACATTCTGTCGAGATGCCAGTTCAGTTTTTGACCTGGAATTAGTCTTAACACTCTGATTAATTGGTATCTTGGAAATTGCCTTTCCCTTTTCCAACGAAGTACCTGAACTGAGTCTTGCTTTTACAAAGCCTAAGTGAGTGTCCTCAATTCCTAAGGTGGGATTATGATTGTTCAGGACTTCCTCCTCAGTTTCACATTAACATATCCAAGTCCAAGTTTATCGGATGGAGGTCTTGGAACATTCAGAATCTCATTCAAGGTCTTTGAGCTTCTTTTAAAAGAACAATTACATTCAGCATGCTCAAGTTTCTTTAGAGAATCACGTTCTTTTGTCATGCTTTCAAAATCTTTAAATAATTGGACATGCTTTTCTCTTATGTAATTTAGTTCTATACTAAGCGATTTATTTCTTTCTAGCTCCTTTGTCAAGGTTGAAATTTCAGATTTTAGTGAGGCATTTTCACTAATTAGTGTATCCTTAATTTCATGAAATTTTTCAAGTTCTTTAATAATTTTCTCAAGCGTGATATCTTCTAAACTAGAGTAACATGTTTCAGAATGTGTATCAAAGCATAAGGAAACACTAGGTATGGGTAGGTTAGTTTTTACCAAGATTTCGTGGTTTGAGGTGCTTTCTTCTTCATCGGTAACATCTCCATCTATGGCTGCCATGAAAACGAGAAATTCTTCCTCTTCCTTTTCGTCTTCAGACGTGTAGTAGCCATTGTCATGGTCTGGTAGGTCTGGCAATTCTGTTCTGGTGAGCATTGCTTGGGCAAAAGCTCTGGATGCTCTCTTCTCGAACAATTTTTTCAGTATGTCTCTCTCCTCCTGAGAGACTTGAGGGCATTCATACTTCAGGTGGTCAGGGGAGTCGCACTCGTAGCATGTACGTAGTTCTCTCTTGATGAACCTCTGCTTACTTGATTGACCTTCCTTCTCCCTGCCTTTAGCCGGTAGGGTTTGAGTCTACGATGGACAACACGAGTTGCCATTAATTAATTTCTTGCTAAGGATCGTTCTTAGGATATCAAGAATAAATTTCAATCAAATAAACCATGCGAACCTATGCATGATCCTACAATATTAATTGCAGAGGATGGATTAGGGAATACCTGATTTCACCGTTTGATCTACAGATCTAGATCGGAGCCAATAACGATGAAATAACCTTAGATCTGAGATAGAACGCCGACGATGGATAGTTGTTCCTACAGATCTGATCTTCTGATCTGTTCCCTTGCTCCTTGGAAATCTGGTGAGGATTATCTACCAAGTTGAATCCGAGATCCGGAGAAATCGATCAGTTTCTCCCTCAGATAGCCGCAACCACTCTCTCTCAATTATACTGAAAAACCCTAGTTTTTTACCACTCAATGATCTGATAGAGAGAAGGCCTATATATAGTGCTAGGGTTTTGAGAAACCCTAACCCTAATGGGCTGTGAGCAATTAATGGGCCAGACCAGGGATCAGATGCAAATAATAAAGTGGGCCCTCTTTATTAATTAATCCTTCCTTGTTCAACCCAGAACATAATTAATTAATAAAACATTGTTTTAACCTTCACCACGGTAACAATGCTGACTCGCCCCTTTATTACCACATTATTAGGAACGGGTTGCACCAAACTAACATAATCCACATATTTAAGGTTTTAGACATTCATTAATTAATTTGGCTTATGACAATCAGCCACAATTAATTAATCTCTTATTTCCTCAGTAATACCACTCACTCCTTTTCACTTATGCCTGAATTAAATAATTCAACCTGCAGGGTTTAACATAATGAACCTTGTGAGCTCCTCAGGGAATGTCACCATCCTGAAACGAATATGCTTACCTAAACGTCCAGACTAAGCAGGCCACACACAAATTGCCAACACCCAAAATACGAGTATAAGAGTACATGTAAGACTCGCAACCATGGTAAATCAAAGTGCGGTCAATCTGTGTGTGCCCCTTATCCTTCAATTAGGTTTAAGATCATAGGAAGTATGTTAGGGATCTGGCTCATTCGTATGTCAATGTGACTGGCACATCCCACTGTTGATCCCATCAATACATAAATATGTACCGACACATCAAGTAGCTAGGATAAGCCCACTTATGAATCGATGTGCCGCAGCTTAGACCGACAGCCTATCCAGGGACCGTCTCAGCTGTGATACTGTTTATATCTCTCTAGGTCAAACGATTCATATGATCCTCTGTAATCTCCTACACACCATATGATAATCCCTATAGGCGAGATAATAGGATATTATGGTTCGTTGTATGTTTGTTTAATCAGGTAGCGAGCATTGTTGCAGCAACATATATGAAGACCAGCGTACAAAACACTTAATCATATATGCTTTCAGTATATAATCCCAACATAGCCTTCTCAAGAAGTGCAGTCAGATTCTTTAACTGCTCTTCCAGTTTGGCAACTGACAGTTCAGTTTTTGTTTTTTGAACTGTGTTGGAGGTGGCTGGTGAGGATTGATGGGCAGTTTTCTGAAAATAGACTGGCCTTTTTGAACGCCTTTGGAATCTCCTTTTACAAACAATGCTGGATCAACTTGGGTTGCTGAACTTGGAGTTCGAGCAGCTTCATTTCTGTTCACCATCTGGATATCCCACTCATGGGCTTGAAGTTCATCGAACAGTTCTTTGGTGGACATTTTTGAGAGATCTATGGCCTTCAGACTGGTGGTTTTAACAAACCAGTCTTTCTTTGGTAGTCTTGAAAGAACTTTAGCGTTCAGGTCTGCAACTTTTTCTTCTCTTCCTAGGTTCTTCATCTCACTGACGATGTTATTAAATCTTGTCTCCATCTATTTGATTAATTCATCGGGTAGCATTTGAAAGGATTCATATTTTTCCACGGCTATTAGCTTCTTGTTCCGCTTTATCGTACTGTTTCTTTCATGAGATTGTTGATCCAATCCCATAGTTCATTGGCAGAGTTGTTCTCCACAGCTGCGTCTTGAAAGTTATCTGGGAGAGATTGTAAAATCATCTCTTGTGCGATGAAGTCGACCTGGTTGCGTTTCTTGTCTTCAACTGTCCATTCCTCCTTCGGCTTATCTATGTATTCGACACCGCCTGGCTTGTCTGGTGTCTCAATGATGATTTTGGTTATCTAAATCTTCAGAGGTCCCTTTTCAAGGACTTCATCCATCTATGGATGTCGAGCTCTTAGTTGAATGAGACACTTCTTCTTCCATACTTCAAACCTCTCTGGATTGTACTTGGGAAAACTCGTATGAGTTATCATTCTCTAGCAATACTCTACTCGCTAAAGCACACTAGATAAATAGTTAGAGTGTAAGGAAGTACAGATCCGGTATTAAGCGTCTAAAAACAGGACAGTCTAGAAAGACCGACCTGTGCTGATACCACTTGTTGGTCCCAGATCAGAGTACAAACAATGTGGAGCAGAAGTAATTAAACAATTAATTACACTCTAAGTACGAATACAGTTCAGTTGCTATCACAGTTTGTAGCTAACAATTTTTGATATAAAATACAGTTTTTGTTTAGTCAGCAGTTTCGTTATTAGTTTTACAGTTCAAACAGTTAGACAGTTTATACGCTTCCATACTTACGCAGTAAGTATTGAAGGAATCAAATTATCCAGTAAACTGTAAGGTGCAGAATGTAAATCAAAACTGTAAACGACACATGATATTATAGTGGTTCGGAGCCTAAAGTCCTACATCCACTCTTCGGATATCAGATCCGGTAATTCACTAAGTTATGAAGATACAATCCTCATGATCTATAGCCAGCTGCTGCAGAAACCTCTATCCATAGCAAGATGGATCACTTGCCCAGGCAGTTGATTTTCACTCCTTCTTCAGTCCGTTGAAGGCTCTGCGTCTTTTTTTTGGACTGGCTCGAACTTAGACTGAGGACAAACCTCCCCTTTCCTTCTTCGATAAGTTGGATGATTTTGTTCTTCCTAGAACGTCAGCTGTTTGGCGGTAGCCCGTAATAACCTGTTCTTCCTTTGCAAAGACCAGGCTGTTGAGTTCTTACGTAGACAATAAGAACACCAAGATACTAGATTAAGTCTTCTAACTTAATCCTAGTAATGGCAACGTCGCACACTGAATCTCCTCCGACTCCGTAGCAGTGGATGCAGTGAGCTCAATAACAGATCTACGACAGCGATGTCTTCTCTCTTGAAGGCGTGTAATGCTTTTCTTCAGATTCAGGCGAGAGACAATAAATGGAGAATCAACGTTTGTAGATAAATGAGCAGAGAGATAGAGATTTTGGAAAAGGTCTTTAAGTCTTTGTTGATCATGCTATTTATAGGTGAGCCACCAAAAAATAGCCGGTAGAGACATTGGGAAATGGTGTCCAATCACAATCTATGCTCTTCTGAAAAGTTGCTTATCACTCTGCTTTTTCTGCTACAAGGTACTGCTTTTCAGAGCAGTTTGTACTTGTGTGTCAGACGTCGAACGTTGTACGCCAGTCACAACTTCGTACCTGTCTGATCTTTTTCATTAGCCTTTTTGGCGTTTCCTTGCTTCTTGTTCGACATCTTATCATGTACACATTTTAGATGCGAAACTGTCTTGCTCTTGAAACTGCAGGCTCCTCTTAGCAGTTTATTTGTGAAAACTGTATCCATAGTTTTTTTGACCTAGCTCTGCTCGTCTTCTCTTCTTAGTCAAGACAATTTTTGTCTGAACAATGTCTTCTTCAAACTGTTCCACAATTATGTTGACTTCCTTCTTCTTGGACTATTACAACTCGAATTATCCTATATAAGGATTACATAAGCTAATAACTCTAAGTCCAAAACTTTGGTATTTAGTTTTGACACATCAAAACATCAAATTAAGGTAGGATTTATACATCTATACCTAACACAAGCACTAGATGTCAGTTTCTCCATCTCCCCCGTGAGCTTCTCGATCTCCTTCTTGAGGGTGTCATCTTCCTTCTTTTCCACTGCTCGAACTTGAGTTCACCTTAGATTAGCCCATTGTGGAGTGTGCAAGGCCATCTTATTGAACAACTTGAGGTCTTTTTCAGGTGACTTGCTCATCAAAGAACCTCAGACTGCATTTTCAACGGACTCTTGGGTTCTTTCATTCATCCCTCGGTAGAAGATGTGGGCCTGCTCCTCGGTGTCAACTCCATAACCGAGACAACTCCTAAAAATATCATTGAACCTCCTCCATGCTTCAAACAAAGACTCATCCATCTTTTGGTGGAACTGCAAGATCTCTATCTTTTTCTGAAAGGTCACATTTGGTGGAAAAAAAGAAGCCAGGAACTCTTCTCGGTGATCTGCCAAAGTGCGGATGCTGCTGCAATCAAGAGATGTAAACTAAGTCCTAGCCTGATCCGGAAGTGAGAAGGGAAACAAGCGCATACAAATCACATCCTGGCTGACTCCGTTTTGCTTGATAGTCTCACACACCTCCACGAACATGCGAAGATGAGTGTATGGATCCTCCACTGCTCGGCCACCAAATTAATTATGTTGAACCATTTGAATCAAACCGATTTTTAGTTCAAAGTTATTGGTAGTGATAACGTTGGTCCAAGATTAGAGGGCGTATAACGTGCAGCAGAAGTATAAAAAATCAAGAACTTGCAATCTAACTTAAACAGTTCAGCTAACAATTGACACAATTTTATTTAGCATTTTAGCAGTTCTATTCACGTGAGCTAGCTGATTATTTTAACAGTCTTGTAGTTGCAGATAGTTAATAGTTTATGCAGTTTAAGCTATACTAGAAACTGTAAAGTGTGTAAAGAAAGAAAACTGTAAACGACACAGGATATTTTATAGTGGTTCGGAGCTTTAAGTCCTATGTCCACTCTTCGGATATCAGATCCAGTAATTCACTAAGTAATGAAAATACACTCCTCACGATCTATAGCCAGTTGCTGTAGAGACCTCCGTCCACAGCATGAAGGATCACTCGCCCAGGTAGTTGTACTTCACTCCTTCTTCAGTCCGTCGAAGGCTTTGTGTCTTCTTTGTGGACCGGCTCGAATTTGGACTGAGGACAAACCTCCCTTTTCCTCCTTCGGTAGGTTGGATGGTTAAGTTCTTCCCAGAACTTTTGCAGGTTGGAAATTGCACGTGATAACATACTCTTCCTTTGCAAGAGCAGGTTGTTATGTTCTTATTCGTAGAATAAGAATACCAAAGAAGTAGATTAGGTCAGCTGACTCAATCCTCGTGTACCCAGGGTAACACATTGAATCTCCAAAGATTCTATAAGCAATGAATGATTCGTATTCAATAAATGAACCACTATGTTATTGCCTTCTCTCTTGAAATTGTTTAATGCATTGAGCTTTAACTTCTGTGGAGAGGCTAGTGTGTCGGAGATTCAAATGTGCGAGATTGCTTAGAGGTTTGGCACAAGATTTTTGCAAAGGTTTTTCTGTCTATGTAGTTTCTGCTATTTATAGGTGAAGACCCAGAAAATAGCCGGTAGAGACATAGAGAAGAATGTCCAATCATCGTCTATTCTTCTCTGTACACGGCCGCTTTCTATTTTGATATCTCTGTTGCATCGACCTACTTTTCAGAGCAGCTTGTACTTGATCTGTCAGACGTTCAAACAACGTTGTACTCCAGTCACAACTGAGTATTTTTCGTCTTTTCATTTTAACTTCCTTAACAATCTTCTGCGACTGCTCGACACTAGACTCATACGTATTCTTTGACGCAAAACTGTCTTGACTTGAAAATTGTGAGCACCTCTCAACAATTTTTCTTGAGTGTTTAGACATTGGCAGGGAATATATTGTCTGGGCAATTTTTTTGACTTTGATCAGCTCTGTTTGTCTTCGCCTCATTTGCTCGACAGCTATCTCGTCAGAATGATGTATTCTTCTAGACTGTTCCACAGTTTTGATGATGTCCTTATTCCTAGACTATTACAACTCGATTATCCTATACAAGAATAACATGAGTTCATACTCTAGAGACTAGACTTTGGTATATATTTTTGACACATCAAAACATCGAATTAAGGTGGGATTACAACTGTAATACAAATAACAATTTCCTCATTGCGGGGCTACGGTTTGTACCTCATTGCCATGTCATTTAGATTCTCATCATTGGAGTCCTCTTGGTGCTATCTTTCTCTTTCTCGTTCTCTTTCTCTCCTTGCAGCCTCTGCCCTGTCTGCTTCTTTTTAGGCCATCAGTTGGTTGATGATGTATTTCATGTGGTTGACCTCTTGCACAAGGAGAAGGGCTTTCCCTTGACTGAGTTGTGTGTTGCTCCTCAAATGGTGGCATCTCTGAAAAATCTTCATCATTTGGGTTGTGTGGGGCTCCTTGTTCATTGTTGTGGGTTGTTTCTCTATGCTTTTCCTCCTCCAAACTGTGGCTTCGATTTCTGGGTAGAAAACATTTAGTGGTTTGCCCCGAGCCCTTGTGTTCATGCAACCTGAGAAAAAACTGATTCAGAAATAAGCTTTTCTATCGACTGACAGGGACTCTGTCGATCGACAGGGGCTCTATCGATCAACATGCAGGAATTTAGTGGCTTTGTCGATCGACACAGTGTGTGTCGATCGATATAGAGCACAAAAATAGAAAAATTACACACGCACACAAAACACGAAAATTAAAACAAAAATAAAAATTAAAACTCAATCCAACAGATTTAAAAACAAACTAATAATAAGATAGAGTCTAACAGTCCCCGTCAACGGCACCAATTCGACAACTGTCGAAATAGTGGCAAATAAATTTATAAAACACCCTAAGGTGGTCGAAACCATAGAGACTGTATGACAAAAATGTCCTATGTACTAGCCATAGTTCTTAAAATGTTGTTGTTTGAACAATTTGAAAATAGGGTTTTGTTTAGTAGTTTAAAGATAACAATGCAGGAAATTAAAGGTTTCGAAAACAGTAATTAAAGATACAGATTCCAGGACAGATAAACAAATCAACAACATGCAAGATTCATCAACTCGTCAATGGGGATTAATTTAGATTCATAAGGATTAAATTCCTCGGTTAGGCAATTAAACCCTAGATTACTAAATTGTGACTATCTCCTCTCGGTCTCAAGAACACAAAATTAGTCAATCTCAATAAATATCAAATTAAATCCTACAATTTAATTCTTCCTTTTGAAATAGAAAACAAATGTATTTATTCTCTTCTTCATATTACCAATTTTCACCTCTTGGTCCTTCAATTGATTACTACGAACCTAGATTCAAATTCATTTCTTGATCCCTTTTTAAAAATTTATTCGATTAATTAAGCTCTAGTAATTAAACTATGCTAATGAGTTGATTTATTCATACACATATCAGACAGATCATCAAAGCCTTTGAACCTGTTAGGGTTTCTAGCCACAAATCATGACTTGGAATAAAGAAAACATATTATTAAACACATAAAATAACTTAACAAATTAAGAGGAACCTTCAATGTCTTGAAAAACTCCAATGTAATATTATTTTAATTGTAAAACAAGGGATAAATTCGTGCCCTAATGAGTTTAGTATTTATAGAGGAGTGAAAACATCTAAACAGAGTATTGGGCTAAATATAAAAAATAACCAAACTGGGACATTTTTCCTTCTTTAGCCTCCGTGTCGATCGACATAGAGCGTGTCGATCAACACACATGCAACATGTCGATGCAGAATGGTCTGACCTTCGTGTCGATCAACATCGGGTTTGTCGATCAACATGCATGCAAGTGGGTCGAGCCCTTCTTTTTTAGCCTCCTCCGATCAACATCCGACCTTTGTGTCGATCAACATGCACCACGTCGGTTGACACAGAGGTAATGCTTCAGGTTTTTGACATGTCTTCCAACTTGGTTGACTTCTCGTGTTTCAATCGAAGCAACAACTCTGTAAAACTCGGCTCTTTTCATCTTTTGCTCACTTTTATTCTCAAATGCCTACAAAACTTAGCATCACAAGCATAACATCCTCTATAATACACTCATGCATGAAAACAACTAATAACTAAACCTAATTGCACTAAAACAAAGGAGAAAAACATGGATAAGTGAGTACAAATATGATCTTATCAAACTGTTATGTTCCAAGTGATCTGATCTTCTAATCTATTCCCTTGCTACTAAAAAATTTGGTGAGGATGCGCTACCGAGTTGGATCAAAATCGGAGAAGTAGATCAATTTCTCCTTATAACCTAGCCACCATGTATCTCTCAATTTTGTACTATCTTACTGAATTCTATGTTATTTGATTTGGTAGAGAGAAGGGGCTTATGTAGTATTAGGGTTTGTAAACCCAAATACGAATGGGCTCTAAATAATTTGTGGGCCAAACTAGGGATATAATGCAAATAATAAGTGGGCCCTCCTTATTAATTAATTCCATGCCCAACCAAGAACCTAACTAATTAATAAAACATTAATTTTCTTTCACAAAGGAAATCCATGTTCACTCAACCCTATATTACCACATTATTTGAAATAGGTTGCATTTGTTGGAGTTGTGTATTGAAAGCATTATGATTAGTATATTACGTACAAGGTTTATTGGTTACTGGGAGTCATTAATGTTGTATGTTCTGTAGGGTTTGAGTCTACGATGGACAACATGAGTTGCCATTAATTAAATTCTTGCCAAGGATCGTTCTTAGGATATCAGGAATAAATTTCAATTAAACAAACCATGCGAACCTATGCATGCTCCTACAAAATTAATTGCAGAGGATGGATTTAGAGAATACCAGATTTCACCATTTGATCTACAGATCTAGATCGGAGCCAATAATGATGAAATAGATCTGGATCTGAATCTGAACACCGGCGATGAACAGTTGTTCCTACAGATCTGATCTTCTGATCTGTTCCCTTGCTCCTTGGAAATCTGGTGAGGATTATCTACCAAGTTGAATCCGAGATTTGGAGAAATTGATCAGTTTCTCCCTTCCGGATCGCCGCCGCCATCTCTCTCATTTTTCGTTCAATACTGAATAATCTTAATGATCTGATAGATAGAAGGCCTATATATAGTGTTAAGGTTTTGAGAAACCCTAACCCTAATGGGCTTGAGCAGTTCATGGGCCAGACCAGGGACCAGATGCAAATAATAAAGTGGGCCCTCTTTGTTAATTAATCATTCCTTGTTCAACCCAGAACATAATTAATTAATAAAAGATTGTTTTAACCTTCACCATGGTAACAATGCTGGCTCGCCCCTTTATTACCACGTTAATAGGAGCGGGTTGCACCAAACTAACAAGATCCACATATTTAAGGTTTTAGACATTCATTAATTAACTTGGCTTATGACAATCAGCCACAAATAATTAATCTCTTATTTCCTGTGTAATACCACTCACTCCTTTTCACTTATGCCTGAATTAAATAATTCAACCTGCAGGGTTTAGCATAATGAACCTTGTGAGCTCCTTAGGGAATGTCACCATCCTGAAACGGATATGCTTACCTAAACGTCCAGACTAAGAAGGCCACACACAAATTGCCAACACCCAAAATACAAGTATTAGAGTACATGTAAGACTCGCCACCCTGGTAAATCAAAGTGTGGTCAATCTGTGTGTGCCCCTTATCCTTCAGTTAGGTTTAAGATCATAGGAAGTATGTTAGGGATCTGGCTCATTCGTATGTCAATGAGAATGACACATCCCACTGTTGATCCCATCAATACATAACCATGTACCGACACATCAAGTAGCTAGGATAATCCCACTTATGAACCGATGTGCCGCAGCTTAGACTGACAGCCTATCCAGGGACTGTCTCAACTGTGATACTGTTTATATCTCGCTAGGTCAAGCGACTCATATGATCCTCTGTGATCTCCTACACACCATATGGTCATCCCTATAGGCGAGATAATAGGATATTATGGTTCGTTGTATGTTTGTTTCATCAGACAACGAGCATTGTTGTAGCAACATATATGAAGACCAGTGTACAAAACACTTAATCATATATGCTTTCAGCGTACAATCCCAACATGTTCATCTCCTGTCGGAATCAACAAACATGTGTCGCAAACACTCTTATCCTCTTATCTTGTCGATAGGGAGATCATACAGTGTATAGTAGATCATGGAAGATCATATGGATCAGTTAACATAAAGAAACATAATTTGTATCACAACTGAGACAATCCCAAGATAGACTGTTGGTATAAGTTGCGACATACGTTGTAATAAGCAGCTTATCTTGGTTGCTTGGTATGACTGGTGCGTGTATGCAATGATAGGACCTACGTGAAGATCGATTCTTTTATCTAAAATTAAAACAATATTGATCTTTATGGTTTGATGGAATTCTAAACCTGAATAGAGGCATGGAAGTATACAAAATTTTTGCTTCACTTTGAGATACTTTGATGGAAGGTTCTGGTCGAACTTGTATATCTGTATCTTGGGTGGTAGCAGTTTGTGTATAACTGTCTGTGACTGGAAATAGGTAACCATATTCAATATAAGATGGTTACATTCCCTGAACAGCTCAAAAGGTTCATTATGGTTAAGTCCTGTAGGCTGATTAAGTTCAAACATAAGTTAAAAGGGTTGAGTGGATTGACTATGGAATAAAAGATGTTAATTAATTTTGGAGCTTGTCAGAGATCAAATTAAATAATGAATTATGTAACCTGAAATATGTGAATTTTCCGAGTCAATGCAACCCGTTCCTCATAACGTGGTAGCAAATAGGTATGACAATATTGATTCTCTTGTGGCATGAATCAATATTAATTAATTAATCATAGTCTAGGTTTAATATGAGAATTAATTAATTGATAGGCATTATTTGCTATTTGCATTATGGTCCTTAGTCAGGCCCATGTAAGATCAAGCCCATCTGAGATCAGATTTCTCCTATAAATACTCATCTGGTTCTCAAATCTCAACACACAAGATCATAAGTTGCTAAGCAGCAAACCAGTATTTGAGAGCTGTGGAAAGGCAACATGAACTGAGAAAGGAGGAGGAAATTTTACTTCTCGATAAGCACGAAATTTGGAAGGAATCTTCACCTGATTTTTGGATCGGAGCCAGGATATAGATCAGAAGATCAGATATGGAGGATCTATCTCTTCTTTCTCTCTCTAGTTTCAAAATTATCTGCATAATTTTAAAAGATTTAATTTCTTCTTCTTGTAGGATTAAATCTTGTTGCACAAGAAAGGGGATTGAAGATCAAATCTCTGTGCATCCATTTCATCAGTTTCTACACTCCATGTATTCCGCATAAACCATCTTCTGCATTTTAATAGGACCTTGCTGGGATTATGCATATGCACAATAATTTATTTTTGATATCTAATTTCAATCTGGGTTATGGATTGACAATTCAGTTCTCCAGCAATCCCTTCAATTGGTATCAGAGCAAAGTTAAATTAATTGGCTCTGTTGGGAAAAATTACATTGTCAATGAATATGCATGATTATTATTAATAATGAATTGCAATATATGGTTTTTTATTAGATTGTATGATTTTTGTTGCTCGTGGTTCTCGGGTTAATTAGCCCATTTATAAGGATTCGTTTTTTAATCCACGAGATAAATCTGTGGTTAGATTTATTTTTCAAAATTTTAGTAGGATTGTTTTGTTTCCTTGTAGCTTTCAGTTGTAAAAAATATAAATTTGAAAGTTTTCTTTCAACGAGGATCAAACATATCTCTGGCACTTGAGACTAGATCACATCAGTGTTAAGAGAACCAAGAGACTGGCAGAAGATGGTGTCTTGGATTCATTCCAATTAGTACCTCATCAAGTATGTGAATCGTGTATAGAGTGAAAGATGATGACCAGGCCTTTTAAGGCAAGTCAGTCTCGAGTAGAGGATGTGTTAGAACTGATCCACTTTAACTTATGTGGACCAATGTCCATGCAAGCTCGTGGAGGTTACGAGTAATTTGTTACATTCATTAACGATTACTCAAGGTTTGGATATGTCTATTTGCTTCGCTACAAGTCAGAATGCTTTGAGAAACTCAAATAATACAAGACAAACGTAGAAAAAAATCTTGGTAAGACTATCAAAACACTACGATCGGATAGTAGTAGTGAGGACCTCAGCAACGAGTTCTTGCAGTATCTGTCAGATAATGGGATTACATCCCAGTGGACTTCACAAAGAACCCCTCGATAAACTGGTGTGGCAAAAAGAAGAAATAGAATTCTTTTGGGAATGGTTAGGTCAATGATGAGTTATGCAAGCTTGCTAATTTTTATTTTGGGGATATGCCTTTGAAATAGTGGCGTACTTGCTTATCCTGGTAACTTCTAAATTAGTTCCAAAAATGCTTGTAGAGCTCTGGAATGGGCGAAAGCCTAGTTTAACAAGAATGAGGGTTTGGAGATGTCCAACATATGTGCTGACAAATGAACTTGATAAGTTAGAAAGTAGCTTTAAGTTGATGCTATTTGTAGGATATCCCATGCAAATGAAAGGTGGTTACTTATATTTTTGTGAGAATTATTAGGTTGTTTTCAGTACCAACGCGAGATTCTTGGAGGACAAATATTTAGAAAGTAGTGATCCAAGAGTCAAATCATTCTCCATAAGTTAGGAAATGATTAAACAATTATATCAGGAAAACCAAGTGTATTGGTAGATTCACAGAGAACCGGTGAGGGACTACCAACATTGCCATCAATGCAAGGCATGAGATCATTGATTACTGTGCTAACTACTGACAGGGCTCAGATACCTTGTTGTAGTGGTAGCGCTGTTTGGCAACTGGAAAGGTACATGTTCGTGGGAGAGTCTTCTGACTTGATCCCAAAAAATGTACTAGATTATACCGACCTATGGACATACGACGAGGCAGTATATGATAAAGATGCAGACAAATGATGGGTTGCCATGGATTTGGAAATAGAATCCATGATGGCTACGGATGTATACTAGAATACTGATTTGCCAGATGGTTATCGAGCCATAGGAGGCAAATGGGTATACAAGAGAAAGAAAGGAGAGAATGGGGAGATTACGACTCATAAAGCGAGGTTGGTGGTGAAGGATTATATCCAAATGAGGGTATAGAGTATGATGAAACCATCTCACCGGTAGCCATGCCTAAGTCCATTCGGATACTCCTTGTCATAGCAACACATATGGACCTAGATAAGTTGGATACTCCTTGAAAGGCATCGTTATCATCTTTCACCTCTAAGTAGTATTCATAAGTACTATTCTTAGGAATAACTGGATTAAATCCATAATTCTATGAACTACTTAAACTACTCAGACTGATATAACCTCATCTCTAGATAGATTCTTCAATATGTTATAAATCACTATTGGTTTATATAAACAAGTACTGAAGAGAAACATCCATTTCATTAATAATGGAAAACACTGTTATTTACCATGATAGAGAATAACTCTATCAACAATAACAGATAATCAAACACAAATAGAAATTAGTTTTAAACCAAAACATCTCTTAAGAAACTAAAACATTGTTTATCATAAACATAAAGTAAAATCTCCATGAGCTGAAGAAGTGACTTCCAGCATCAATCTTGGAGATGGTAGTCCCACCATCTTCAAGACTTAAGCTTGATCCCCTGCAAAGTATAGCAAAAAAGATTAGTAAGCTCAGTAACCACTACCCAATGAGGAGTAGAACACTGATACTAAACATGTTTCAACAACTAATGCAAAAGATGACGTATCTTGTCCCTTAGTTAAAAAACTTAGAAAATTTACTTTACAGTTACCCTTCTTGTCACACTTGAAACATTTGTGTTTCTTGTTTTCTTTCTTTCCTTTGTTCTTCTCTCCATAACCATTCTTCTTCTTCTTCTTCATGCAATTACGACGTGACTGAGAAGAACTTTTAACAAGAGATTTGTAAAGAATTTATAATGTAAGATTGCTCCCACTGCTTTCTTCATTCCTCTTTTCTTTTACCTCACTCTTCTGACTCGGAAGCAAATCACATCGACTCACAGAAAAGACTAAAGAAGCTTCTTCTGGCACAAGATCCTTGAGCAGACTACGAACAATATACTCACTCTTGTTTTTTCTCAGCAGAAATTCTGAAGTCATCAAATGACTTCGGTAGCGTGTTGATTATCAAGTTAATTTTTACATCATTGTCAATTTGACCACCCATTAATGTGTACTCATCGATGAGATGGATGAGTGATTCCACATGTTCACACACTGAACAACCCAATCCCATTATTTGTCTTACTATGTGCTTGATAAAACTGGATCTAGCATGTCCATCGATCCTGGCATATGCTACGTCAAGACATCGCATGATATCACATGCATACCATACATCACTATAACAAGGACGCAACGCATTTGTTATACCACCCAAGATGTTATTGTGTGGCCATGCCAGTTGACCACATCCACATGTGATACTATGCACAATTCTTATCGGAAGAAGCATCGGTAGGAAGACTTAAACAAGGAGTCTGCAGAATAAACAAATATCTAAATGACTCCAAAAGTTTGACAATGTCACTTGTTGGTCCCTGATCAGAGTACGAATAAATATGCAGCGGATGTTTTTACAAGCTGTTGCACTCTAGCACTGGGGGGTCAATTTCCTAGTTTAGGTATTATAAAAACTATGTCAGCCAAGCAGTTACTTAGTCAGTTTTCAGATAAACATTTCAACACTTTGGTGAAGTTTTGAAGGTTTCAAAACTAAGTTGTAAACTGTGTAAAGATAAAAGTACGGAAAATTGTAAATAAGACAAGATATTATAGTGGTTCGGAGCCTTAAGTCCTACGTCTACTCTTTGGAAATTAATCCGATAAATCACTTAGAAAATGAAGTATACACTCCTCACGATCTATAGCCAATCACCACAAAAACCACCGTTCGAAGCAAATTGGATCACTCGCCTAGGTAGATAACCTTCACTTGTTCTTTAGTTCTTCGAAGCCAGGTAGCACCTCAAAGTTTTCTTAGAACTGGCAGTCATTGGAAATGGATTGAGGACAAACCTCTCTTCTCCTTCTCCGGTGGATGGATGGTTGAGTTCTTCGCAGAACGCACGAATGTTGGCGAAAGCCCGTAAGAACCTGTTCCTCGACTGAGAACCAAGCTGCTATGTTCTTACTTGAAAAGTAAGAACACCAAGAAAATAGACTAAGTCGAAAGACTTAATCCTCATGTACTCAAGGTCAAACGGTGAATCACAGAAGATTCAATAAGCAAGAATGCCTCGTGTTCAATTAAATGTAACACAGAGTTAATGCCATTCACTTGAGAGATATAATGCTTTGAGCTTTAAATTCGGCAGAGTAATGGCAAGGTTCGTAAGTGTTGAAGTTGTTGTCTCTTTGGTCCTACTGCTATTTATAGTTGAATTTTTCGAAGTAGCCATTAGAGACAATTCAAATGATGTCAAATCAAAGGCCATACTTTTCTCTGGTCACAGACCTTCTCCTCTGCCTTTTCTGAATGCTGCCATGCTTTTTGCAGAGACAATTTTGTCTTATTCTGTCGGATTTGAACAACGTTGAGCTGCAGTCATAACTGCGTGTATCTATATCCCTTATCATTGAGTATTCAATGTTTTTTATGACTGCTATGCTCCTTGCTTTTCACGTGTTTCTTCTCGGTAAAACTGTGCTGGTTGATGCAGTATTTTTTTATCAAGTAAAATTATCGAACACAGAGACTCAGCTCACCCGTTGCAATGGATTAAAGGGGTTGATTTTTTAGGCTTCAATATCTAGATGTGATAAATAGGCTCGAAAGTTCAATTATAAATTTCCTAAAATCTTCAAGCTTAATATAAATAACTAAATAAAACACCACACAACTAACGAAACATTACCATAGAGAGAAAGAAGTCGAGCTTCTTAGGATGAATTGAAAAGATTTGGAATATGTTTGAATTTTTCAAAATAACCAAATTCCAATTAACAATTTGGATCAATTCTCTTCTTTAATTATTACCCTTAGTACCGGTGCAATAAAGTCTGTTGATTCCGATTGACTCCCAAAAGCTCAAGAATTCAAGATCTAGATACCACTTCACCTATCCTCTAAGTAAAGAGACACCCAATTACTGTTGTGATCTCCTATAATTTCACCAACCTATCTAGCTAGTTAATTGAGGACAATATCCGTACATGGTGATCACGCATATATGAAATTTAATTTGGGTTCCACAACAATAATCAAACCTTTGGAAATTCAAAACATCAAATCCAAACAATATCCAAACAATCATTCCCAATCACATCCTAATCCTCAACAATTAAATTATCTACTCATGAATTCAAATAAAAACATGATTCTTTCCACATTGAACATAGATGAAATAAGTAACTAGAAATCTTATGATTTAGATGATAGATCTTCAATTCGGTGGCGATTCCTATCCTCGATCTTTGATTCTTCACCCTTGAAGCTGGGTTTCTCTGCTTTTCTTCGAGCCTCTATCTCCCCTAGGTTATCTCCAGTCTCTCCTCTTCAAATTGTGATTTCCCCTGCTTTTATTGCTGAAATTTTTGATTCGGTCCCGAGTGGAATGATTTCATCCCGAGTTGGATGAAATTCTTCGAAAACTCAAGACATAGTTAGGTCCCGAATGGGATTGATCTATCTCGAGTGCAATGCTTGTCCCGAATGGGATAGAATGGTCCCGCTCAGGACAGACCCCTGCTGCACAAATTGCACGCCAGATTTCTAAGTTCCGAATGGAACAATACCTCCTGAGCTTCAGTCCCGAACGAGATGCAATGTTCACGCTCGGGATGATGGTCCCGAATGGGATGGAACTGTCCCACTCGGGACGGTTCTTGTCTTTAGCCAATTTTTGCTCGAAAACCTGGATTTCTTGCTCGTTTCATGCCTTGCACACTTAAACACCTCTCGAACACCAAGTGAAGGTAAAATCAACCAAAAGAAAAGATATGTGTGTGATTTGTGCACGTAATTCACATCCAATCATGCAATTAAACACTCTAAAAATAGCACAAATTACACACATATCGAACCCCCCAAACTTAAGCCTTTGATTGTTCTCAATCAAAAACAAGAAACAAGATTTTCATTCACTTGGTGCAATGTTTCACGGCTCATCACTATCAGTCAATGCATGTTTATAATTCACAAATTTTCCAATATCCACCATGTTTGCATTTATACGAAGAACTCATCCTTACCGACATGTGACATATAAAGTGTAACACTCACACTCAGTTGTATAGGATTTATTATCTTTCTCTCAAGCACAAGTGCAAATGCTTCATTCATATTGTTCAAGTCTACCACACTTGTTCACATCATCACATCATCCTAGAATCGGATAGAACTTTAATCTGTTTGTAGCATGGCTTACTAACAGGTCGGGTGTTTAAGGCTTAAATGATTTATTCATCCCCATATTCCCATTCTCAAATTCTCAACCATTCAATCTTTCAACAAACAATTCATACCATGCTTTAACAACCTTATTTTGTTCTTTGGATAATTCCCAGTATTTAATAAAACTCATTTTTTTTTTCGTAAAACCCCCATCAGAATTGCCAATTCAATATTTTCTTAGCTCTCAATTTCTATTTTTTCTTCTATTTCCCATCCCAACCTCAAAATTATTCCTAACATTATTCGAACAAATTAATGGCTCAACTTGGCTTCGAAATAATGGTTAGGATTATATATTTCCTCCTTATTCTCCAAAAGCATTTAAGGTTGGTACTAAGAAAGAATGACCTAACATCATTTTCTAGTTCAATGTGGCTCGTTTAACTAGGTGATATCGACAGACTTTACTTATTCCACTTGTGCCTTGCCTCTCACAACCGAACAATTATGAGATGTATGGTCTCATTAGGCTCAATTCTCACAAGTTTTTAGGTATTGAGTTCTCAGCATAAATATAACATTAAGTCAAGTGCAAAATTTGTTCAACCTACACATGCATCAACATCAATTGATTTCGCCCTATCATAAGCTCAAATGAAATCTAATCATGATCATGCCTCATCAAGAACTCAATCTTAGACCTTAGTTTTTCATTTTTATACACACTTCGGATTTTAACTCAACAAATATACCATTCAACTCATGCTAGTGTAAGAATTAAGTGTTAAAATTTTTGTACCCACTTCCGATGGTTCTAAGAGGAAGATTCACAGAAATTTCAGCATGGTTCCGACTGTTTAAGCTTTATCCACCTGTTCCAAACCACCAAAGAAAACAACCATTCAAAACATAAATTCCACCAATAAAAATTATCTTCTAAATAAACATCAAATCATACTTTTATACAACCCAATCGAAAATTAAACCAACCAATCATTAAAATAAACTAAATAAATAGTACAATGAAACAAACTCAATAAATAGTAGAGAGAAGAATAAACCGGCGTCCATCCCACCCCTCAAACTTAGTCCTAAGACTAAGTTTGAAGAGACGGTAAGATAGTGATCACTGTTGATTAGGGCCCGAAGGATCATCATTTAGTTGGCAGCGCCGATAGTAAGCTGAAAGCTAATGGTATAAATCATGCATTTCAGTCTCTACTCCAGTCAAGCGAGCGTCCACCTGATCAAAACGACTCTCAAAGCACGCTCTCTACTCTACCATATTGGCCCATATTGCAGTCACATCTATCCCCGGAGTGGCCATCTTCATATCTAAACCTGCCATAGACGTGTTCAGACCTCTCATCATATCAAGCATGTCTATCTGCCACGTGGCAGATCCCCCAGATGATGATTGACCCGCTCCCTGATCACCAATCGGGTCCTCATCCATCGCATCACCATCGTGTTCTTCAGCCACCACATTGTGAACCTCATATCTCGCAAAAACCCGATCGCGGCCCTTCTTGAACTAGGACACTCTATGCTGAGGTGTGTCTAACAACCAATTCCCATTATCATTATGACCCGAAATATGTGTGGCTTCGGTATCTAGATGCCTAATCCACACATCATCCACAACCTTAAAATAATATGCACCCTCTCTGGAAGTAGTAATGTATTTTGCCAAGGTAAGGACCTGGACATCTACCTTTGCCGTTGGCACTGGAGTCCTAAAATTGATAAATCCCGAAATGAAATGTTACTCCGGGTCTAAGAAGGTGCTCGGCTCCAATTATCCATAGCCAAGGCAGCCATGAAGAAAGAGACTCCAGGGAGCATAGAAAAAAACATGTGGTGACATTATTCGACTCGTGCCTTCTCGATGTTGAATTAGATACCGTCTTGTGGATATATCTGAGCACGAGATTTCTGATCAAAGATCCTTTCACCAATTTCATTCTCAAGCTTCCGTGAACAATTTCTCCTGATATCGCCATCCAAAACTCCTTCGCATCGAATTCGTCCGGAACAAAACCCTAGCCTTTTTTACAACCATAGATGGAATCCAACTGTGCTCGTTCGATTGTATATTCTTGACCCCCCATCTTGAAGGTTACGTGAGTGGCTAGTTGCCCGAACTCATGTGAATGGATACCGATGCCAAAAATTCTTATGTCTGATCTGAATATGCTGGCCACTTTTCCTGCAGCATTTTGTCCCAACCAATATAATGAAATTGTAGGGTTTTTCCATGAACTGAATCACAAAAACAAATTTGAACCGGATCGATTTATGGGTATTGTGCATAATTAAATATATAATAAAACCTAGCATGCTCCTATGAATTTAATACTCAGATTTGTGGATTTAGGGAATATCGTAATTCCGTCGAGTCTGATCCGATCTTTTGCGTTTGAATTTCCAACTTCAATTCAACCACGCAATTCGATTTTTATCTGCGGAAGTAGAAATTAGAAATCTAATTTCTAGAATAAAAATCGAAATAAAAAGAAAAGAAATAAGATTTCTGTTCTCCAGATCAGGTCTTGATATCTGTATCCCAATGCTGTTCAGATCTACTACTGGTGAGGACTCCGTAGATCTGTGGTTTGAGCAGGACCAGAATCGAAATTCTCCCCCTTTCTCCCTTATGATCAGCGCCCACTCTCTCTCTCTCTAGGTTTAGTGTGTTTCAATTGTGTTACAACTTATGAGAGAGAGTTGTCTATTTATAGACCTAGGGTTGTAAACCCTAATGGGCTCCTAGGCTCAATTAGGCATATTTATTTGGGCCAGACCTGTGACCTAATTTAAATAATAAAGTGGGCCTATAAATTAATTAATTCCCATGTCCACAACCCATGACACAATTAATTAATTAATATTAATTCTTTTTCACCACAAAATTAATACTGACCTACCCCTTTATTACCACGTTATGAGAACGGGCTGCATTAATTGAGAATCCCCATATTTAAGGTTAACGGACATTCATTAATTAATCAGAGCTTCTGACAAGCTCTAACTACAATTAATTAATATCTTATTATTCCTGAGTAGTACCACTCAATCCTTATCACTCGTGCCTGAACTTAATCATTGAGCTTCTCAGGGAATTTCCCCATCCTATTACTCGGATATGGTTACCTAAACCCAGTCTCAGGCGGTACTACACGAACTGCTGTTACCTAAGATGCGGATAAACGAGCACGTTATTTAAGCTCTCCACCATGGCAAGTCAAAGTAACAGTCAACCCGTGCAAATCCCTGAACCTTTGTTAGGGTTTGGACTCAATCAATATAATGAGATCTTGTATTCGCTGATGTCAGACAGACGAATACATCTCACTGCGGTCCATCAATACGCGACCTCTTCGTATCAGCATGTCAAGTAACCAAGACAGACAACTTATTCCGATAATGTCGCAGCCATCCGGACAGATGTATCCTCATACGCTGTCTCGATTGTGATCAGGTTTATGTCTCACTAGGTCAAGTGATCATACTGTCTTCTGCGATCTACAACACGCCGTATGATTGTCCCTATCGGTGAGACAAGAGGATACCATTGTCCATACATGTAAGATTATTAACAGATAGGAGAAATAAACCGTCGTATACTCATTATAATAAATGCTTTCAGTATACAAAACCCATCAATCTCCCACTTATACTCAAAGCATAACTAAGCTATTACAATCCGAAGTATCGGCCTTATTGGGTAGAATGCCTTCCGCTGTCGGTTATCAACCCACCCTGAGTACCGAAATGGGCTCTTTACAAGAAAGAATTACTTCTACCAAAGAAGGGTCCATAACTTCTATTTAAGCGGTTTATGTACCTGCAGACGCCACTGTCAGTGGTTGGCATCCATCTCAGACCCAGCTCACGAATATGTCTTTCGTAAACTTTCTGTGGCAAGCTCTTTGTAAATGGATGTTGGTCCTCAAATATCAGAGTCGTCGTGATTACAACTTAACACGAAATGCAGCGGAATAAATATACGTCACTTACACTTATCTTTGTTTATAATATGTTTCTTAGCTCAAGTTATTATTTAAGTCAGTTTTCAGATATACGCTAGCAACTCTGTTGCTAGGTTTCAAATCAACTTTAAATAGTGAGTAATAAAATAGTAAATGAACACATAATTTTATAGTGGTTCGATCCAAATAGATCTACGTCCACTCCATAGCTAGTATGCTAAGTATTTCACAAGAAAAGTATACAACAGTACAAGGATTCACCAACACTTGCGGTAGGCGGTGAACTTTCGAACCGGCCACGACACAGCTATCCTCCGTCACTTTGCACTTTTTCGATCACAGCTCCGGCCAAGTCAAGGGCACACCTTCGTAAAACTTGTCCTTCGCTGTTGAGGCTTTTAAAGTTTGCCCCTGAACTCAATAAATATGCGGCTACGGCCCGTCAGAGTCAATCCTTTTCAAGAGTGACTGTTGGATCTTCCTAGGAAGGAAGTTATCCCAATGATTGAAGATTCTTAACAGAAGTTCAAGAATCTTCAAGGATAAGTGTCAGATATTCAATGAAAAGACACTCTAGGTTGTTGAGGGCTTTGAATGCACTTTTATCACGAGCTCTCAACTGACTACTTTTCACTTGTTCGCTTTATCAAGGGAATCTCACACTTGTGTAGTTTGCGAATGTCAGTTGTGATTTAAGCAGTAGTTGTCTTCACTTTCGGACCTGCGTTTTATAGATGGAGATTCAAACTTTGAATCTCCATATCCGTTAGACTCAACGGCTCCTTGATCCGAGAGTGTTTGGTCTGTGACAGTCGCTTTTCTTTTTGACTTGTACTTTCCTAACTACTTCGGAAAAGTCTCGTCCTTTGTGTGAGCTTTTTGTCAGAACGGTAGTGAGACTTCAGCATCCTGTATATTGCTCTGCTAGGATCTTTTGTTTAGCAGCTGAAGACTCATGTTGATCCACAACTCCTTTATCCTTTGTTTGCTCGTTTCTCTAGTAGTTTGCTGGTTGTAGATGAATGTTAATATCTTAGCATTCTGCTGTTCAATGTCTTTTAGCAGACATCATCTTGTCCGTGACTGCTAGGAATTCTTCTAGCACCCTAGTCTATTACAACTCAATATAAAACCTATACAGGACTTTACAGAGTATGCTAGACTATTTAGATTTCAGCAAATGATCGACCAACTACTAAGGTTTGATCCATCAAAACCTTTTACAAATAAATCCTAAGGAAGATTTTAGGAATAATTTCCCAACAATGGATCAGCAAGATTGTCAGCAGTGTCAATCTTCTTAATTTGCACATCGCCCCTCGATACGATTTCTCGTATGATATGGTACTTTCTCTCTATGTGTTTGCTTGCCCTGTGAGACCGCGGTTCCTTTGAGTTTGCCACTGCAACAGAGTTGTCACTATAAATTGTGATGCTCCTCGGCAAACTCGAGATGACGCCCAACTCTAAAAGGTATTTTCTGAGCCATACCCCCTCTTTCGAGGTATCGGAGCGGCGACATATTCCTCCTCCATGGTGGAGTCAGCAATGCATTTCTGCTTTGAGCTCCTCCAAGATACAGCTCTACCTCCCAAGGTAAACATATATCCTGAGGTTGATTTCTTCTCATCCTGGTCCCCTTGGAAATCCGAGTTTGTATAACCAACAGGGCACAAATCCTCACTTTGATAAACTAGGCAGTAATTCCTAGTTCTCTTCAAGTACTTGAGGATGTGATTTACAGCAGTCCAGTGCGCCTGTCCAGGGTTAGACTGATATCTTGCTACCATGCCAACGACATAACTGATATCTGGCCTAGTACACAACATCGCATACATGAGGATACCCACAACCAAAGCATATGGTACAATACTCTTCTCATCTTTCTCTGGCTGTGTCTGAGGACACTGCCCACTAGAAAGATGAACGCCATGTCTTAAAGGTAGCAAGCCTTTCTTGGCGAGTTGCATGCTGAACCGGGCTATCACAGTATCCACATAGGATGCCTGGGATAAGCTCAACATTCTTCTCTTACGATCTCGTAAGACTTTAATACCAAGAATGTAGCCAGCTTCTCCCAGATCCTTCATTTGGAACTATTCGGATAACCAAGCCTTGATTTCCGACATCACTCCCTCGTTGTTTCCAAATAGGAGTATGTCATCAACGTATAGTGCAAGGAAGACCGCGCTCCCACTGACACAAAGTTGGTAAACACAACTTTTGTTTTCCAACTGTGCAAATCCATAGGATTTAATCACATCGTTGAAACGTAAGTTCCACGACCTTGAAGCTTGCTTAAGTCCCTACAAGGACTTCCTAAGCTTCCAAACAAGATGTTCTTCACCCTTGGTTATGTAACCCTCGGGTTGCTGCATATAGATGTCCCTACCTTCTTCAAGGTAACCGTTTAGAAAAGCGGTTTTGACATCCATCTGCTAGATCTCGAGGTCCATATGCGCAACTATGGCAAGGAGTATCTGGATGGATTTGAGCATGGCTATGGGTGAAAAGGTTTCGTCATAGTCAATGCCCTCTTTTTTACTATAACCCTTTGCCACCAGCCTGACTTTAAAAGCCATGATCTTTCTATCCGCCCCTTTCTTTCTCTTGTATACCCATTTCCACCCTATGACCCTAAAGCCATCCGGCAAATCAATTTTCTGGTATACATCCATTGTAGTTATAGATTTAATTTCAGAATCCATGGCGACACGCCATTTGGCAACATCCTTGTCCTTCACTGCCTCTTCGTAAGTCAGTGGGTCAGAGTCCTCATGTCCGTCTTCCAGGCTCCCGTTCGAACATGTACCTTTCTGGCTGGAAAATAACTCTCCCACTACAACGAGGCATCGGTGCCGTGTCAGTAGTAGGTGCAGTAACTTGTGGTCCTGCACCTTGCACTGAAGAACGTGTCTGTGGTGATGTGCCTCTCACAGGTGCACCCACATCAACACGTTCCCCTTCCCTTGGAATTGCATTCTCGTTCTCAATTTCTTAAAGAACGATATCACTCCTTGACTTGTGATTACTCACTTACTCGTCCTCCAAGAATCTAGCGTTGGTGCTAACAACGACTCTTTGACTCTCAGGATAGTAAAAGTAACCACCTTTCGTTTGCCTGGGATACCCTATGAACAGCATTACTTTTGACCTGCTTTCTAACTTATCAGGTTCCTTCGACAGTACGTGTGCGGGACAGCCTCATACTCTAAACTTGCACAAACTAGGTTTGCAACCAAGGAAGAGCTCAGAAGGCGTCTTAGGAACTGATTTAGAAGGCACCACATTAAGCACGTAAGCTGTTGTCTCCAATGCGTAGCCCCAAAACTAAATTGGTAAGTTGGCATAACTCATCATTGATCTTACCATCTCTAGAAGAGTCCTATTTCTTCTTTCAGCTACACCATTTTGCTGGGGAGTACCCGGTGCAGTCCACTAGGATGTAATCCCATTTTCTGACAAATACTGTAGGAACTCGTTACCGAGGTATTCACCACCGTGTTCAGATCGCAGTGACTTGATAGTTTTCCCGATCTTCTTTTCTACTTCAGCCTTGAACTCTTTGAATTTCTCAAAGCATTCAGACTTGTAGCGAAGCAGGTAAACCTGTCCGTACCTTGAGTAATCGTCAATGAAAGTGACGAAGTACTCGTACCCTCCATGAGCCTGCATGGACATCATTCCACATAAGTCAGAATGAATCAATTCCAACACTTCCTCTTCTCGAGACTGATTAGCCTTGAAAGGCCTAGTTGACATCTTACCCTCGATGCAGGATTCACAGACTTGATAAGGTACAGCCCGGACTAGGTCCAATGTACCGTGATCTGCAAGTCTTTGTATCCGCTTCAAGCTGATGTGACCCAGTCTCAAGTGCCAGAGATATGTAATATCCTCATCAGAAGAAGTAAGTTTTCTTTTTCTAGGATTATCAATTACGGATGAATTACATGCAATACTTGATGACATATTTGATCGAAGTAACATAGAGATTGTAAATCAACATCCCATAACGGATAACATTGTTATTACCAATGACAAAATCATAAATAACAAATATCCATAAAAGTTGATAAAATTTGTCCTGCCGATAAACCACAGTCCACAAATAAATTCTCAAACGTACTTAATTCGTCAAAACATAAGGAAAAGAAAACTCCATGAAACTCCGTCATAAAACGTTGCCTTCATCCAGTTTGGTATCTTCTTACCATCACTTACCAGCCTTGTTGGCACGGTCCCCTGCTAAGTACAACAACATGATCAACAAGTCAGTGCTTACAGCTCTAGGAGAGCAACAACAACTCTAATCATGCTTACAGTTATACTTGCAAAATGGCATACCTTATCTAGCTTTGTTGGCTTAAAAATCTTTCCTCTAATGTCCTTTCTTACCACACCTGAAGAACCTGCCTCTTTCAGTCGCCACCTTAAGCTTTTTCCCAGCCCCACCATCCTTCACAGGTGTCTTCTTGGCCCATTTCTTAATCCCTTTCTTCCGCTTCATACTTTTCGGTACAACAGAGAGATTACAAGAAGTAGCCAAGGCAAGCTTCTGAGGGTTCATGACTGATTCTGCAGCCATCAAGTCATTGAGCAACTCGTTAAGAGTATACTCTTTCTTGTTCATGACAACATTCAGCCTAAAACTGTCAAAGGACTTGGGTAGAGAGTTCAGTATGATATCGACCTTAGCCTCAGCGTCGATACCTCAACCATGCACAGTTAGTTCATCCATGAGTTGAGTCAGTGTAACTACGTGCTCTCTCACTGAGTTGCCATCACTCATTTTCTACTCACGATTTCTCTCATGAGATTGAACCTGACGGCTCTATCAGTTTCCCCATAGGTTGCCTCCAGACTCGTCATGATGTCATAGGCATCCCTATGCTGCTGATGTTGCTGCTGTAAGACTTTCGACATAGTGGTCATCATGTAGCACTTGACTACATTGTTCGATTTCTTCTAATTGTTATAAAAGTCTATATCCATTTGAGTGGATTCAGCAGTTGGCACTTAGGGACGAAGTACTTGAAGAACGAACATATGTTCTTCTGCAATCAGGAGGTACTCCAGATTGCGCTTCCATTCCAGGAAGTTCGGACCAGTTAGAGTGTTTTGTGCGAGAATATTGATGACATTAGACATAAACATATCTGAAACAATAAAGAATCTTAAAATAAGAACATACATGTAGAACTTCGAAAACAAATGCATTGAAAACCTTTTAATAAATCAAATTCAAATGTTTTTCACTAATTGCCCAAGAGTTCCCACCGCAAGCTACACTCGTAGACGTTTACGATATCACCCTCAACCAGAACTGCAGGTTTTAAGCCCCAATCAATTTAATTTCACTACCATGTCAGGAAGCTTTTGACACTAGAAATTAATAATTAGTGAAAACCTTAGGCCAAGCCATCTCTCAAGAACAGGGATGCAATTCTTGCATTATATTCTAAGATGCTTCTAAGCCATTAACCACAAATTTAACTCTGGCCAAAAGAGACAGTTTAGCATGGCACGCAACCATACCGCACAGCCTTTAAAGGTTTTGTTATCTATAATTTAAATCAATCCTAGAATACTTGTGAAAGAGATCTACGCAAGCTACACTCATAGACGTTTATGCAAAACCCTTCCACTATTCACATGATTTAAATTGTTTGTCTAGAAATCTCAACAATCGTACCCATGCACCTCTAGGAACTAGCAAGCTACACTCGTAGACGTTTACTAGAACGAGAGATACACTTACAGCCTAGGACCACTGTCTGGAGGTCTATTGATTTTAATTAAAAAATCTGCTTAGTATTTTTATTTTAAAAAGGTTTCTTATATCCGCACACATAATTTCTTTCTTATTATATTTTCCAAATTTTAGCATGTAATTAAACAAGCCCAAAAATTCTCAAAATATAATCCAACAAAAGAAATTAATCACATAAGCATGCTTGAAAGCTGTAAATAATAAAAGCGATAAATCATGTTTTTCCTATTATCTACACATGCTTAATTGCGCACATAATAAATCACATATCATACGAGGACAATTAAGGCAAACAAAAATTCCTCGTGGCCCCACAAAATAGGAAAAAACAAATCCTATCTATTACAATTTTGAAATTTTAATCTATTTGGATAGATTTAAATCTTCTCAAATCTTCTAGGGCCTCCAATCTTGATTCACCAAATCTTTTGGGATTCAGGCCTTTGTGATCTGATGATTTGCCATAACCCTAATGCAAACCCTAGGGTTTACACAGGATTTCACAAACCACCAAAACACAACCCATCGCGACGGGACAACATCAGCCAACGACGACCGCCGCCTCCGCCCTGCGCCGCCGTGCACACGCGCCCAATGCGCTCGCAGCCCTGTCCTGCGCACAGGCTGCGCACCGTGGCTGGCTGCTGCCCGCGCGCGCTGCTCGCCTAGCACAGCCGCGCGCCTGCCGCGCCGCCGCCGTCGCCTGTCGTGGCCTCCTGTCGGCTCTGCGTCGGCTCCATCTTCGTTCTTCGTCCTCGACCCGTCCAATTACATAAATTTGAAAAATTATAGAACAACTATTCTATTACAATTTTCAAATCTACACTAATCACGGATTTTCTCATGATTTTACAAAATTAATTCAGCCCTACACGGATAAACCACCGCGGGCTGAATTATACAATTTTCCACAAGGAACAAAAACCAACATCCACAAAACAGTAAATTCATACATGCATATCGAATTCAATTATGCACAAAAGAGCCATTAATCAAGAACCTGGCTCTGATAACAATTGTAGGGTTTTCCCGTGAACCAAATCACCAAAACAAATTTGAACCGGATCGATTTATGGGTATTGTGCATAATTAAATACATAATAAAACCTAGCATGCTCCTATGAATTTAATACTCAGATTTGTGGATTTAGGGATTACCGTAATTCTGTCGAGTCTGATCCGATCTTTTGCGTTTGAATTTCCAACTTCAATTCAACCACACAATTCGATTTTTATCTGCGGAAGTAGAAATTAGAAATCTAATTTCTAGAATAAAAATCGAAAATAAAAAGAAAAGAAATAAGATTTCTGTTCTCCAGATCAGGTCTTTAGATCTTTATCCCAATGCTGTTCAGACCTACTACAGGTGAGGACATCATAGATCTGTGGTTTGAGCTCGACCAGAATCAAAATTCTCCTCCTTTCTCCCTTAAGATCGGCGCCCACTCTCTCTCTCTCTAGGTTTAGTGTGTTTCAACTGTGTTACAACTTATGAGAGAGAGCTGTCTATTTATAGACCTAGGGTTGTAAACCCTAATGGGCTCCTGGGCTCAATTCAGCATATTTATATGGGCCAGACCTGGGACCTAATGCAAATAATGTGGGCCTATAAATTAACTAATTCCCATGTCCACAACCCTAGACACAATTAATTAATTAATATTAATTCTTTTTCACCACAGAATTAATACTGACCTACCCCTTTATTACCACGTTATGAGAACGGGCTACAATAATTGAGAATTCCCATATTTAAGGTTACCGGACATCCATTAATTAATCGGATCCTCTGACAAGCTCTAACTACAATTAATTAATATCTTATTATTCCTTAGTAGTACCACTCAATCCTTATCACTCGTGCTTGAACTTAATCAGCCGCAGGACTTTGGCACGATGAATGTCATTGAGCTCCTCAGGGAATGTCCCCATCCTATTACTCGGATATGGTTACCTAAACTCAGTCTCAGGCGGTACTACACGAACTGTTGTTACCCAAGATGTGGATATACGAGCACGTTACTTAGGCTCTCCACCATGGCAAGTCAAAGTAACAGTCAACCCGTGCAAACCCCTGAACCTTCGTTAGGGTTTGGACTCAATCAATATAATGAGATCTTGTATTCGCTGATGTCAGACAGACGAATACATCTCACTGCGGTCTATCAATACGCCACCTCTGCGTACCAGCATGTCAAGTAACCAAGACAGACTACTTATTCCGACAATGCCGCAGCCATCCGGACAGACGTATCCTCATATGTTGTCTCGGCTGTGATCAGGTTTATGTCTCACTAGGTCAAGTGATCATACTGTCTTCTGCAATCTACAACACACCGTAGCATCGTCCCTATCGGTGAGACATGAGGATACCTTTGTTCATACATGTAAGATTGTTAACAAATAGGAGAAATAAACCGTCGTATACTCATTATAATAAATGCTTTCAGTATACAAAACCCATCAGAAATATCATTGCAACATCCTCCTCTATCCATAAAGCAGTTAGAGTCTCCGAACAAGGATATCTTGAACCACAAACGATAGATGAGTTAAGTGAAAGTAATGCTCAAAATTCGTCATCAGTGAAATTAGATGGGCATCTTACACGGGCTCGTGGTACTATAATAACTGCAATACACACCAAGCACCAATCATTCTTCAAGAAAAATCATTGAACTTAAAAAAAAACAAGCATAAATGTATACAAAACCTTCAAGGTACCCCCCAACTTGCAATAAAATCCTTACAACACCATCAAAACAAAACCCAAATCCAAATGAGAATATACAATATCAAAGCATAACAACATTTCTCAATTTTCCCATGGAAAACCATTTACGCATTCTTGAAAAGAAATGCCCAAATTGAAGCAATTACCAACAATTTATGCTAAGAATGCACATAATATGAACAATCCAAACCTCTAACACAGGCCAAAGCAAGGTATCGTGAAAAGGATAGCATATTCTCATAACCCACAATGTATAATTTCCAACCATCATTCCAAAAAATCAACCAAGAATCACCCATGTAATTGACATATTAAGCAACTTTAGATGAAATAAAAAGACAACATACCTGTTGAAGGGCGAAAATTTGAATGGAAATCGGAAGAGGGAAAAAGGGTACCTTTCGGGAGAGTGAAAGAGTCGCGAATGAATTTTCAGCCCTTCAAATTTTTTTTTAAATCGTGATGGGTCCCGAACAGGACGTGCCCTGTCCTATTCGGGATGGTTCGACCGGGCAGTTTTTTGTGCCAAAATTGACTCGGTCCCAAAAGGGACAGTGTGCCTCCCGTTCGGGATACATTAATTGTCCGCATCCTTTTTTCCGCCTCAGAATCTCCCGAATGGGATGGTAACTTTCCTGCTTGGGACAATGGTCCCTAACGAGACACCTCTCGCCCCACGTAGGACAAGACGCAAAAAAAACATTCTACTTTTTTTTCTTTTTTTATCCCAAAATTCAAATCCCAAACATGCACCTGTAAAAGCTAAATCCCCCAACCTTGTCGTGACATAAAATGCTTGGAATATACTAATATAAAACAATTCAAAGACTCAAAAGAATTAAATTGGACTTGGGTTGCCTCCCAAGAAGCACTTCATTTATCGTCGGGAGCTCGACGAACTTACCATTCTTACCATCATGCAAGAGAGATTTCACTCACAAGCCGAGGTGACTCGAAAGAATGAAATATCTTCACGCGGTGCCCATTGACCTTAAATCCATCTTCATCTTCGGTCTCAAGTTCCAGCGTACAATTCTCGTACACTTCTTGTACCTTGTACGGACCCGCACAATGAGAACGGAATTTACCCAAAAATAACTTTAACCGAGAATTAAACACAAGAACAATGTCACCTTTATAAAACTCCTTCACTCGGATATTCTTGTCATGGAATCTTTTTGCCCTCTCTTTGTAGATTCTCGTGCTCTCATAGGCTTCTTGTCGCCATTCTTCAAGCTCATTTAGCTTTTGCAACTGATTCCCCTAAGCCTTCAGAAAATCAAAATTAAAAGTTTTGATGGCCCAAAACGCCGTGTGCTCAACTTCAACCGGAAGATGGCAGGATTTGCCAAAAATAGCTGATACGGGGACATTCCAATCGGTGTTTTGAAAGTTGTTCGATAGGCCCACAAAGCCTCATCAAATTGCTTGCTCCAATCCTTCCAAGTCAACACCGTCTTTTCGAGCACCTGCTTAATCTCCTGGTTGGCCAATTCTGCGTGTCCATTTGCATGTGGGTGATAAGCTATTGTTACTCTTTACCTCACTCCGTACCTTATCAACAACTTATCCATGAGCTTGTTACAGAAGTGACTGCCTCCATCGCTCACCAAAGCCCTGGGAATGCCAAATCGAGCTACTAAAGCCTGCAAAAACTTCAAAACAACTTGAGAATCATTAGTAACAGTTGCTATGGCCTCGACCCATCGAGACACATAGTCCACAGCCAAAAGAATGAACTTATAACCATAAGATGGTGGAAATGGACCCATAAAGGTGATGCCCTAAACATCAAATATTACCACTTTGATAAAGATCTTTTGGGGTATCTCATTCCTTCAGGTTATATTCCCCATTCTTTGGCATCTATCACATGCCCTCATCATAGCAACACAATCGTTAAACACAGTATGCCAATAAAAACCACGAGTGAATACCTTCAATGCGGTGCGGTTTGCACCAAAGTATCCCCCACTTACTGACTGATGATAATCTTCAATAATCTTTCTCCATTCGCTTTGATGAACACACCTGCGGATAATACCGTCAACACACCTGCGAAACAAATATGGTTCATCCCAGTAGTAGAACCTGGCCTCCTTAAGGAATTTCTTTCGCTGATAAGGCTTCAAATCCGGAGGCAACACACCTTCAACCAAATAATTGCAAAAATATGCGTACCAAGGAGTACTAGCTACTATCACACTCTAAATGTTCTCATCAGGAAAATCCTCTCTAATTAACTCACCCTGATCATCCCCATTAACTGGATTCTCTAACCTAGATAGATGATCTGCTATCACATTTTCACATCCTTTTCTATCTCTATTTTCCATGTTGAATTCTTGCAAAAGCAGAATCCATCTAATCAATCTAGGTTTTGAATCAGTTTTAGCAAACAAATACTTAATGGCCGAATGATCAGTGTAAACCACATACTTTGCTCCTACCAAATAAGCACGAAACTTATCATAGGCAAAAACAACGGCCAATAATTCTTTCTCAGTAACAATGTAGTTTAATTGAGCAGGACTTAACATTTCGCTAGCATAAGCGATAACTCTAAAGATCTTATCTGTAATCTATTCAAAATCTACCCCCAAAGCAGCATCCTAGCATCACAGATCAACACAAAATACTAATTCCAATCCGGAGTCACTAACACTGGGGCTGTCACTAATGCTTTCTTAAAAGTCTCAAAAGCTTTCACAGAATCGTCACTAAAGTCAAAAGGGACATCCTTCTCTATCAAATTACATAAAGGTTCAGTTATCTTGGAAAAATCTTGAATGAATCTCCTGTAAAACCCAACATGTCCCAAGAAACTCCTAACCCCTTTTATTGTCCTATGCATAAGAAGTTGTTCAATTGCTACAACCTTAGCCTTGTCTATTGGTATCCCTGCACTAGAGACCTTATGACCCAAGACTATACCCTCTTTAACCATGAAGTGACATTTTTCCCAATTTAACATAAGGTTAGTCTCCTCACATCTTTGCAGGTTATTTGTCGAATTTTCCAACAATCATCAAAAGACATACCAAACACAAAAAAATCGTCCATAAAAACTTCCATTATATTATAAATAAAATCATGAAAAATAGACATCATACACCTTTGAAATGTCGCCGGTGTATTGCACAACCCAAAGGGCATCCTCCGGTAGGCAAAAATCCCGTAGGGACAAGTGAAAGATGTCCTGTGCTGGTCTTCAGGTGCCACCACAATCTGATTGTATCCAGAGTACCCACCAAGGAAGCAGTAATGAGATTTACTTGCAAGACGGTCAAGCATTTGATCAATAAAGGGTAAAGGAAAATGATCTTTAAGAGTTGCATTATTTAAAGCCCTGTAATCAATGCAGAAACGCCATCCTGTAGTCGGTCTCTCAATCACTTCTTCACCGCTTGGCTTGATAACCTTCTCGAATCCCTCTTTCTTTGGAACCAAGTGAGTCGGACTTACCCACTCACTATCACTAGGGGCATAGATAATGTTATTATCTAGAAGCTTTAGAACTTCTTTTTTCACCACTTCTTGCATCTTCGGGTTGAGTCTCCTTTGTGGTTGTCTCTTCTATTTGTTCCCTTCTTCAAGGATGATCTTATGCATTACAATAGACGGGTTTATCCCCATAATGTCAGAAATCTGCCAACCTATAGCCGATCTGTGCATTCTCAGGACCCTTGAGAGCATTTCATTTTCCGAAGCAAACAACTCCAAAGCAACAATGACAAGATATGTGTCACTCTCCCCAAGAAAAACATATTGAAGGTTGTCGGGAAATTTCTTTAACTCCACCACTGGAGCTTCGTTCTTGTTCTTTTCCCTCTTCAATTTTACTTCATGTTCCTCCTCTTTCGTCCTCGACTCCAAAAACATGACATCCTGTTTGGGTTTGATATGCGGTGTATTTTCCAATGCAATCACCATTTCTAATAACTCATCACAAACCTCATAAAGCTCATCAAAACTAGTATTAGAGTTTAAAGAATCACGAATAACTTCTTCTAATGCATCTCTCTTCACATCGCCAAATAACAAAGGAGTAGATATTACCTCGATGTTATTGCACTCTTCATACCTTTCTTCATACTTCTTAATTGCATCAGAAATGGAAAATGAAATTTCTTGATCATTGAAATGGAGAGTCAGCTCTCCCTTCCTCACATCAATCAATGCTCCTCCAATGGCCAAGAATGGTCTCCCAGTATCAAGCGCACATTCTTATCTTCCTCTATATCAAGGACGACAAAATCTGCAGGGAAGATAAAATCATTAACTTTTACCAACACATCTTCCACTATACCTTTCGGGTATGAAATAGAGCGATCCGCCATTTCAAGAGTGATGGTTGTTTGTTTGATCTCCCCAATTTGTAGTCTCTTAAAAATAGAAAGCGGCATCAAATTGTGCTTGCACCCGAATCGCACAATGCATGACCAAATTCTAGTCCATCAATGACACACGAAATTTTGAAGCTCCCGGGATCTTGCCTCTTGAAAGGCATTTTCCGCTGGATCACCGCACTACATTCTTCAAATAAGTTCACAGTTTCAAACTCCCCAAATTTTCTTTTCTGTGTCACCATTTCCTTCAACAATTTTGTGTAGCCTGGAATATCCTGCAAGACTTCTAACAACGACAAATTGATGTGCACCTTGCTCAGACGCTTCAAAAACCTTGCAAATTATTTATTCACCCGATTCCTTGCAAATCTTTGAGGAAAAGTTAGGTTGCTTCCTTTGGGAATTTCCTCGGATGTGCTCCCCTTTTCTGTTTTGACTAGCTGGGGAGTCACTTCCTCCTCTCTCTCCTCAGATTCTGAAACCTTGTCCTTCATCCCCTTCATCTCCTCACTCAACTTGCGGTCACGGGGTTCCTCATAAGATTTACCACTTCTTGTGGTTATAGAACTATAATTCTTCTTTGGATTGACTTCAGTATCATTGGGAAACTGCCCCTGTTGATGTTTCCCACTCACATGCTTAGCAATAGTAGAGATCTGACTCTACATCTCCATCAACATACTATTGTATTTATCAAATCTCTTCTTGAACTCTTCATATTTCGAGCTGACCGCTCTTCTCTCCTTTTGCACTTATTGCTTCCTCAAATTATCACTTCCACTCATCTGATTCGATCTTCCCCTCTCTGCTCAAATCCAGGAGGTGGATTCATAGCATTGTTCGGATTCCGATCAGACAGGTTCGGGTGGAATCGGTTGTTGGGATGATAAGGAGGATTATCATATGGATAATAGGGCCTTCGGTAGTTCCCATAGTTACCTCGACCAACAAAGTTAACATCATCAACTGATTGAGCTTCCATCTGCCCCATTTCGCAGCTTTGATTAGGAAGTGTATTTCCTCCCCTGGATGAACTCCCCATTTGTTGTTGTTGCCGTTGAGTTCTATCCAAAAGTAGTAAATCCATTTTTGTTTCCATCGAAGCCATTTTCTCCTTCTTTTCATCATGATCCTTCAACTTAGCCACACTATTTACAATTTTATAGTTTCTTCTTTCCTTGGGCCATTTGTAACTATTTTTTGACAGCTTTTCAATAGCCCTCATGGCCTCTTCTTCTTCTATGTAGAGAAAATCTCCTCCACCAATATTATCCAGCCGCAATTATGTGTTGTAATCTACCCCGACATAAAATTGGTAGATAATCTGAGCATTAGACATCCCATATTTTGGAAATCTCCTCAGCAACTCTTGGAATCTATCCCATGCCTCGTAGAGTGAATCATCATACTGCTGGCTGAATGACTAAATTTCTGCTTTCCTCTTTAGTGTCAATCCTGGTGGAAAATACTTCAACTGAAATTTCTCTTTCAAATCCTCCCAGGTGCGGATTTCAGTTTTATTCAATCCCACCAACCAAGCCTTAGCCTCTTCCTTCAAGGAAAATATAAACAAATACATCCTTATTTTGTCTTGAGGAACTTGGTTGATTTTGATCATGTCTGCTACCTCCAAAAACTGTATAATATGAGCATTAGGATCTTCACCAAGCTCTTCCCCAAACTGATTCTTCTGTACAATTTAAGCAAGCTGAGGTTTGATCTCAAAGTGAGTAGCATCAGTATGAAAGTTGAATCCTGCATTTGGTTCTCCCGTCTACGGTCGGAACAAATTTTGGAGAGGATTCCTCCTTTCTTTCCTCCGATTACGTTCCCTTGGATTATTGACTTGATTTCCAACTTCTTCCAACTGTCTCTGCAAATTCTCTATCAACTTCCTATCATTCATTCGTTCTTCTTCTTCCATATCTTCATTCTCTACTTCTCGTATTGGCAGTTCTAATCTTCTCTTTGCTTTGGATCGAGTGATCATACACTACCTGCACCAGTAAAAGTTGAAATTAAATAAACAGTATAATAAATTTAGATTATTGAGCTTTAAATCCCCTAATATCAAACAATGACCTACACTTTAAATCCCCAAAAACGGTGCCAAAACTTGATGCAGTATTTTTTATCTTGTAAAATTATCAAACGTAGAGACTCAAGTCGCCCGTTGCAATGAATAAAAGGGGTTGATTTAAAGGCTTCAATAGCTAGATGTGATACATAGGCTTGAAAGTTCAATTATAAATTACCTAAAATCTTCAAGCCACAACTAACACAAGATAACTAAAGAGAGAGAGAAGTCGAGGTTCTTAGGATGAATTGAGAAGATTTGGAATATGTTTGAATTTGTCAAAATAACCAAATTCCAATTAACAATTTGGATCAATTCTCTTCTTTAATTATTACCCCTAGTATCGGTGGAACAATAGTAGATCAATCTTAATCTCAACCTAGATCTAAGTTTGTTGATTCCGATTGACTCTTAAAAGCACAAGTATTCAAGATCTAGATACCACTTCACCTATCCTCTAAGGAAAGAGACACCTAATTATTGTGGTAATCTCCTACTATTTCTCCAACCTATCAAGCTAGTTAGTTGAGGCACAATATCTATACATGGTGATCAAGCATATATGAAATTCAATTTGGGTTCCAAAACAATAATCAAACCTCTGGAAATTCAAAACATCAAATCCAAAGAATCATTCCCAATCACATCCTAATCCTCAACAATTAAATTAGCTACTCATGAATTCAAATAAAAACATGATTATCTCCACATTGAACATAGATGAAATGAGTTACAAGAAATCTTATGATTTAGATGATAGATCTTCAATTGGGTTGCGATTCCTATCCTCGATCTTTGATTGTTCACCCTTGAAGCTGTGTTTATTTGCTTTTCTTCGAGCCTCTCTCTCCCTTAGGTTATCTCCAGTCTCTCCTCTTCAAATTGTGATTTCCCCTACTTTTATAGCTAAAATTTTTGATTCGGTCCTGAGTGGAATGACTTCATCCCGAGTGGGATGAAATTCTTTGAAAACTCAAGACATAGTTAGGTCCCGAATTGGATGGATCTTTCTCGAGTGGGATGCTTGTCATGAATGGGACAGAATGGCCCTGCTCGGGGAAGACCCCTCCTGCACAAATTTCATGCCAGATTTCTGAGTTCCGAATGGAACAATGCCTCCCAGTTTTGGTCCCGAACAAGATGAAATGGTCCCGCTTGGGATGATGGTCCCGAATGGGATGGAACTTTCCCACTCGGGATGGTTCTTGTCCTTAGCCAATTTTTGCTTGAAAACCGAGATTTCTTGCTCGTTTCATGCCCTGCACACTCAAACACCTCTCGAACACCCAGGTAAGGTAAAATCAACCAAAAGAAAAGATATGTGTGTGATTTGTGCACCTAATTCACATCCAATCAAGCTATTAAACTCTCTAGAAACAGCATAAATTACACACATATCACTAGTCTGAAATTGTGAGCGATTCTCGACAGTTTCTCTATGAGAAAAACTGTGTCCACAGTTTTCATCGTTATTGCTTCCTTGACAGTTTAGAATTGTCTGCACGGTTTTCTCGGCCTCTTGCATCTTGAATTGTCTTAACAATTTTCTTTGCATATTGCTTCTCGAACTGTCTTCATAGTTTTCTTCGGTCCTTCTGTTCTGACAGTTTTATCCTCTATAACTGTTCCACAGTTTTTGGTTGCTTGTCTCTTCCCAACTACTACAACTCGATTATCCTATACAAGGATTACATGTATTAATAACTCTAAGGACTAAACCTTGGTATACAATTTTATATATCAAAACATCAAATTAAAGGTGGGATTTCTACATCAACACCTAACAATTTCCCTCTCTTTGATATTTTTAAAACTATACTATCTAAGTCGAAATGAGGATGCAGTTGCACTGAGCTTACAAAGTATGAAATTCTAACGCTACTCAGAACTGTTCTTCCTCTAAACTCGACCTACTCTAATTGATCTTCCCCATAAATCAAAGAGATATTACTCGATTAATATTAATCAAATTAGAGTGAGAAGTAAACTTCTGATCACACCGGAACATGTGAATTCAGCTAAATAAATATCTAATGTAAGAGACAATGAGAGGTTGTCTTCAAACCAGCAGTTTTAGACTTTTCATTAAATGTGTTCAATACAAGGTACGTGAAAAGCGAAAAATTGCAACAAAATATACAAAAAAACAATATTTTCAGCACTCCATTACTCCTTGGGATTGTCTTTATCCTTTGATTTTTCTTGAGTGGAGGAGGATGAAGATCCACTCTGTTTGGCTATGTTTTTTGCCATTTCCATCATCCACTTCAAATGTTCTTCCCTGGCCTCTTTCATCTGCTGCATCTGCATCCGCATTTGCTCATCTCTCATCTCTTCCCCCTTTTTGACAATATCAACCAAAGTAGCCATGGACGTCTCAACTTGGTGGCTCATTGCTTGGTTTACTGTTAGGTTGATAGCATTTTGCACATTTGTTAGGATTATGGTGGGAATGCCAACTGAGATGGGATTGGGAGACTTGGTTTCTTCGTGAAGAACGATAGACTATTTGCCAGTGATACGAACAACTATCCTCTTCTTCATGAGCAGTTTCCAGCGCGAATTGATGAACATTTTTGGCTGCTTCTTCCTCCTCCTTTCTTCTCTGCTCAGCAGCAGCCTCATCTTCCTCTTTTCTTTTCAGCTCAACAGCAACCTTGGTCTCCTGCCTTTCTCTCTCAGCAGTTGTTGCTGCTTCTTCTTCTTTCCTTTTCAGTTCAGCAGCAACCTCTTTTTCTTGTTTCTTCAATATGGCTTCTTCGGCTTTTTTTCTTGCACTTTCAGCTTCTACTACTGGTGCTGCAGCCTCGGCCTCTAGTCTTGCTTTCTCAGCTGCTACTTCTTCTTCTAGTCTCTGTATCTCTTCTTCTTCTTCACGAGCTTTCTATGCTTTCTTAGCAGAGCATTCTTTAGCTGATTTGGCTCGATGAATGATCTGAAGGTGTTTGAAAAAGTCACGCAGTGTGCACTCACAGATCAGTTCAAGGGCTTTCTAGGCAGTTTCATCAAGAGTTAGTGTGTGAGAGAGTTGAATTGCTTGAGCCAGAGCAGCTTCATCTTCTTTCCTCTATTTTTCCTCTTCTTCATTCCTCAACATCTGAAGCTCCTTTTCTTTCTCTTCCTCCAGTTGAGAGAGATTTCTCCTTAACCTTTCAAATTTGGCATTCAATTTTTGTTGAAGGACATCCAGTCTCTCCAGGCCAGCAAGATGTTCATTTATTTTCCTTTGGATGCGCTCCAATGTAGTCTCTCCTCTGTATTTTGCAGTTTCTTTGGGGAAGTCTTCCCGATCAGTTCCCCCTTAATCTAAGAAGGGAATATCACTTTGCTCTGCTGCTTGAGTGGATGCCTCTTGCTCATTTGAGTCATCTGATGCAGTTTGGCCATCCTCGGGTTGTTCTTGCCTTTGAGATATTGTTTTCTCATAATATAAGGAACTGCATACCATCTCTTCAAACTCTACCCGATCATCATTGGTTTGAATTCCAAGAGCCTCAAGCTGTAGGCGTTGAAAAGCTTCAGCGGACATGATCTCTGGGTTCTGAACTGACTCTTGTGGTCTTGAGGATTGACCAGGTCCTTCAACAATATCATCAAAATGCAGTTTCTTAGCAACTGTCATCATTGAAACACCAAAATCAGCTCATTTCCTCTTCTTGGGTTGAGGTTCTTCAATGACAGTTTGCTTCCCTTTCAATGCTCGTTGCAATCCTTCTTCCAGATTAGTTTCAATCTGCTGCTTTTTGTTCCCCTTCTTCCTTCTTCATGCTCTTCTCTGGTCAGCATCAGTATATGTTTCTGCTTTCCAGGAACTGAGGTTCCAGTTTTCTTAAGTTTCTTGGCACCCGCGGCAGTTTGAACTAGAGGAATGATAGCGAGGTTGGCTTCTGTCTCTTGGTCTACCTCCTTATCATCAAAATTGTCGTGCCCATCATTATTCCCATCGTCTCCATTGTCTCCGTTAGTTCTTTGGATTAAGCGGTAGATTGGGTTCTTCGATGGAATGAAATCTGATGACAGATGATCATCCCCCTCTTTTTGAAGACCCAGCAGACTCTCGATAAGATAACAGACCTTTAAGCTAAAACTGACACTCGAAGAAAATTTGCCATCTTTTTTTATGCCCTTGTTTTTCTTTGCATTCTCCAAGAAGCGTCCAAATATGTATTCAGCATAGTTGCCTCCCGGGCTATCATCAAGTGCTATCATCAACGCGTACCTCGGCTGGCTTAATTCGGAGAAAGATCCAGTGCCACAATACAACATTCTTAGTGCAATCTCACTGAGTGTCTTTTAGAATTGCGTCAGTTCAGACACCTTTGTGGCAGCCTTAAAACCTTCCTTATTATCAAGCTTCTTCAACTTTGTCCCATGATTCTTCTTGGCATCTTTGTCATCATCGAGATAACTTGCAATCTTGGTTCTTGTGTTGGGTAGATGCAGGTACCGGGTGATGAGATTAGGATCAACTTTAATCTCATTCTTTTAACCTCTCGTCTTAAAAAATCGTTGATCCTAGTAAATTATCACATGTTCGTAGAACTCAAAAACCCGATAGGGTTTGAATCCCCGCGGGGAAGCAGTAAAAAAACTACGTCAGTTTCTCGGCGGTGAGCTTCTTCGCAAGTTCGGTAATAAGCGCCTCATCTGTGGAGATCGATGCGATATCCTTGCAATTCAAGATTTTCTCCTTTACTACCTATGACGCCCGATTCTTTTTAGGGTTGAGTCCATAAGAAAGAACATCGTCTCTCATGATTCAGACTAGATAGGAGTGTGAAGTCTTATCTGTCACTATGAATCTCTCGGGGTTACCAAAAGTGCTAGTGCATTTTATTTTATGGGTTTTCTTCTTCGGCATGTTTAGAAGATTTATTGTGGATGATTGATGAAGATTCAAAGGCTTGGATTGAATGATTTTGATTTCTTAGAGGTTTGTAGAGAGTATGAGTTCAGTAAAAGTGTTGAGGACGAAGACGAAAGGGGTTTAAAAGGGTATTAGTGATCAATCGTCATCCAAAATTGTTGGCTAAACTAAAAACCCCTCTCTACAATTAACGGCTGAGGTCAACGCTGATGTATGTGACTGTTCACATCTCTGGCACGCCGTTCAGGAGCGCATGGGATAGGTTATGTGGCTCCGCTTAATACATCATTGTGCTGCCCGCATTTAATGCGACGTGCAGCCGACGACTTCAGCCAAATTCAAAATTCGTACCCTTGACCATTAGTTGTTTTCCCTATCCAACTGCTTCATCAAATTGCTTTAGGCAGTTCACAATTGTCGTTATTGGTAAAACTGAGCAACTGTTTAGTTAGAAACTGTCCTCTATTTCGATAGTTAAAAAATGTTACTCTTCTCAGTTTCTTCACGCAAATTTATAAGCGCTCTGTTCCTGAACTCCTTCCTTAGGAATAAATGCAAAGTCTGGGAAACCGTACATCCACGGTTTGACCATTCAGTGACTCTGAACTCTTAGCCTTCTGACCTATGCGCCACATGTCCATACATGGATGGCTCGATGCAGTTGTTGGGCATTGAATGTTGGCTTATCAACTTCTGACTCTGAACCAAGAAGAGTTGTGTCCTACATTTAAGTAGCTTATCACCCTTTCGATCGACACGTGAATTCATCTATAAGTACATCTTTTACGAACATGGAATGCACACAACCTATCTTCTTTTAGTTTTAAAAAAATCATACGAAAATTATGTCTTCTTCAAGCGAGATCACTAGGATCTCCATTGAGTGAAACAAGATCTTAAACCAGCATGGCTTGGTTGTTCAGCACTGGGAAAATCCTAGAATTTGTAACGCGGTGATGGGGGCTCTCATTACAAACGGCATTGAAACTTTTGTGACCACAAAGCCTTTCTCCTTCCACACGGATTTGCTGAAGGTTTTTGCTCACTATAGCACTGTTACTAAGGATAATGAAAACCTCTGTAACCTAAGTGGCCGTAAGTTTTGCTGGACTTCTGAATATTTTGCTGCTAGCTTTGACCTTCCGCACAGTGGGATGCCATTCTTAGACTACCTCAAGGAAGACATGACGCCGGAGTGGTCTGCTTGGCAGAGATAGAGGGCTGCAGATGTCGATTTTCATCCAATGGCTCAGTCGAGGTTCCTGATGCCGTGATATCGACTGACCATTGACATCATTAACCAGATGGTCGTAAGGAACTCTCCGTTAGATACTGACTTTTCTCCTCCGGTGGAAGACAATGATGGCCTTTGTGGATGAAGAAGAAGTCTATTGGGCTTCCTACATCTTTGACCGGGTGAAGTATGCCTTCGACAATCTGCCGGATGTCACCATTCCTTTTGGAATGCAGCTGAGCAAGCTCTTGGAGCAGTAGATTCCCTTCCTCTTCGATGGCAGGTCCAACATTCAAGACTCCGACTTCTATCCACCAAGGCGTCCTCCCACTTGCTGAATGTATTTGAACAAGATTTTAAGAATTTCCTAGTAATCCGCCTTTTTTAATCAATGAAGATTGTTCTCCTTTTTTTAATGTTGAGAAAACTATTCTTTAATTTAGCACAACAGACTTAACTTATAATCCAATAGTTTTGCACGGCTCATTTTTCATCTCATTCCATCGAAATTTGATCAAATTCTAATAGTCCTCGTTTGATGCATAACTCTTCGAATCGAGCCTCAAGTAGCGGTTTGGTGAAAATATCCGCTAACTGGTCCTTCATCCGTATATATTCAATGGATATATCTTGCTTCTCAACATGATCTCAGATGAAATATGATGACGAATGTCCATGTGCTTCCTCCGAGAATATAGAACTGGATTCCTTGAGATGCAAACTGCACTGTTATTTTCACAGTAAATCGGTACACATCCAGTTGCTATCCCTTAATCCTCGAGCTATTGCCTAACATATTCGGCCTCAGTGGGGGAAGTAACCACTGAATGCTGCTTCTTGCTGAGCCAACTGATCAATTTATGCCCTAGGAATTGACACGTTCCACTTGTGCTCTTCCGATCGATTCTGCAGCCTCCAAAATCTGAATTCGAGAATTCATTTAGAATGATTCCATCAGTTTTGGGATACCATATGCCTAAAGACTCAGTCTTCTTCAGATATCTCACGATCCTCTTTATTTCTTCCATGTGGGACTTCTTAGGATTTGCCTGGAATCTTGCGCAACTCCTAAAGCATATGAAATATCAAGTCTGTTGGCAGTTAGATAAAGTAGTGACCCAATAATCCCTCGATAGGCACTTAGGTTGATTGGTTATCCTTCTTCATCCATAGTGATTTGAGAGCTGGTGCTCATAGGAATCCTCAAAGATTTTGTCTTCTCGGGACAAAATTTGTTGGTCGAATCTTTAATATATTTCTTCTGACTAATGAAAATTCCTTCATCAGATTGATCCACTTGCAATCCAAGAAAATATGTCATTTTGCCCATCATACTCATTTGAAATTTGTTTTGCATGAACTGGAAAACTTCTCACATAAAATGGTGTTCTTGCTACCTAAAACAATGTCTTCTACATAAATTTTGACAAGCAAGATGTCCTCTCCATCTTTTATCTTGAACAAGGTTCGGTCAATCGTCCCCTTTTCAAATCTATTCTTGAGCAGAATTTGTGAGAGAGTTTTGTACAATGCTCTAATAGCTTGCTTTAGTCCATTCAAGGCTTTTCTTAACTTGTAGACTGATGGAATTATATACTGAAAATATTATGATTGGTATATTATGTACAAGGTCGATTGGTTAATATACTGGGAATCATAAATGTTGTATGTTCATCTCCTGTCTGAATTAACAAACATGTGTCGCAAATGCTCTTATCCTCTTATCTCGTAGATAGAGAGATCATACGGTGTGTAGTAGATCACGGAAGAACGTATGGATTGTTTGACCTATCGAGATATAAATAGTTATCATAGCTGAGATAGTTCCAGGATAAACTGTCGGTGTAGGCTGCAGCATACGCAGTAATAAGCATCTTATCTTGGATGGCTTGGTATGCTGGTGTTGGGCACACATTGATAAGGACCTAAGTCGAGATCGATTCTTTTATGTGACATTAAAAGAATCTTGATCTCTATGGCTTGATGAGATCCTAAGCCTATATGAAGACACAAAAGTATATGCAGATTGTGTATTACTTTGAATTGCAGTGAAAGGCTCTGGTTGAGCTTGTATATCTGTATATTGGGTAATAGCAGTTTGTGTATGACTGTCTGGTACTCGAACTAGGTAACCACATCCAGTATAGGATAGTGACATTCCCGGAGCAGCTCAAAAGGTTCGTTATTCTAATGTCCTGCAGGCTGATTAAGTTCAAGCATAAGTGAAAAAAGTTATAGTGGATTGACTCAGGAATATAAGATGTTAATTAATTAAATAGCTTGTCAGAGCTTAAATTAATTAACGAATGTTTGTAACCTTAAATGTGGGGATAAACCGAGCCCATGCAACTCGTACCTCAAAATGTGGTAGCAAATAGGTAAGATAGTATTGATTCTCTGGTGGAATGAATCAATATTAATTAATTAATTATATTCTGGGTTGAATATGGGAATTAATTAATTGATAGGCCTTAATTGCTATTTGCATTCTGGTCCCTGGTCTGGCCCATGATACTCAGGCCCAATAGAAGTCCAGTATTTTCCTATAAATTGGCCTCAGTTACTCAGATCTCAACACACCACAAGATCATAAGTTGCACACAGCAAACCAGAACTTAGGAGCTGTGGTGATCGACTAGATCTGAGAAACAAAGAGGAAATTCTGCTTCTCAACCAGCCAAGGAATCTGAAGGGAATCTTTACAAGATATTCAGATTGAATTGGGATACAGATCAGAAGATCATATCAGGATGATCTTCTTTCTTCTCTCCCTCTTATGTTTTCGAAAATATCATTATATTTTCATTAGATTTAATTCCTTTTATCTATTAGGGAATTAATCTTTGTGCGTGGAAAAGAGATCAAGAGGAATTTCCACGCACTCGTTCTTCAGGGTTTCGTAGTCCAGGTATTCCGCATAAACCTTCTTCATGCATAATCAATAGGAGCATGCTAGGAATAATCATAGGCATAACAATCTATTTTTGATATTCCAATTAATGATCCGGGCAAACAGACTTCGTGATTCAGTTCACGAATCCCTTCAATTGGTATCAGAGCCAAGTTCATTAATTGGTTCTATCGAAAAAAATAATATTGCCTATGATTTGCATGATTATTATTATTGATTGAATGCTATGAATGATTTTGGGATTGTATGATTATGTTTTTTCATCCTCGTGGTTCTCGGGTTAATCCGCCCCTTTATAAGGATTCGTTTTTTACCCACAAGATAAATTCGTGGTTAGATTTAGATTTTTAAATTGTAATTAGGTTTATACAATGTAATCTTTTATTTTAAAAATTAAATCTGTAAAACAAAGAACAAAGAACACGAAGAATCAAGGGCCACACGACGGCGCAAGATAGCGCCGGCACGACAGCAGGCCATGGACGGTGGTCGCGCGCGGCCAGGGCACGTTGGCGATGGTGCACGACAGCCACGACGGTGGCACAGCCGCTTGGAAACCCTAGTGTTTCCAGCGCGCGGTGGACGCGCGATGGGCAGCAGCCGCGTGGCCAAAAGCCGGGAGGCGCGGTGCGGCGGCCCTTGGCTGGCGACGCGAGGGACGGGGCAAGGAGGCTGGGACGGCGGCGAGTGCCGCCAGGGCGCGAGGCGCATGCGCACGCGCACGGCGGAACTGTGCAGCCCCGCGCGCAGCGCCGGTGGCGCTCTTCCCTCCTTTGGATGGTGTCAGTTGGGCAAAGGTGGTGCGGCGGTGGCTCAGGCGGTGGGGTCGCGGGCTGGGGACATTGGCAGCGGAGCTGGGTGCGAACCGGGGCACAACATACCCTAGGCAGAGCCTCCGGTCTCATCTCCTGCGTGATTCCAGCAAGTCACAGAGTCTGACGGTGGAGAAGAAAGTTGACGGCGGTTCGGGCGATGGTCAGCGCAAGCTGGGGCGGCAGCATGCGAAGTGGGCGACAGCCAGAGGAGTCGGAATCGCAGGCTGCAACCATGCACATACTCGCATGGCTGTTGCGCGATCCCAGGAGCCCTTCAGCGGCGGCTAGTCGCCGACCGCGGTTGTTTGCCGGTGTTGGCTCGTCGGGCAGAGTTGTCGCGGGCTATTGGCCTTGCAATGTGTGCCTAGGCCTGCGATTTGGTTAATTGGCCCAGTTGTCCAATTTTCTGATGAATCAAATCTTGGAGGCCCAAATTCAGAAAATAAAGTCAGATCACAGTCCAAGTAGTGGGAGCCCAGTCGAAGATCTGTAAAAATAATTCCAAAGTGTAATAGTTCGAATTATTATTATTTTTTATATCATGGGGCCACGAGGACATTTTTTATTTGTTTTATTATCTGTCTTCACATGATATATGTGTTTATATTTATTGCGCAGCATATAAGCATGTTGTAGATAATAGGAGCACGTTTACTGCTTTTACTTACAGCTTTAAAGTATGCTATGTGATTTATTTTGTGTAATTAATTATAACTAAAAATTCGGGGTTCATGCTATGCATGATAGAATTTTACCAATCTTATAATTATGGCTACATAAATATTCTGTGCAATTGAACCTTATGAATTTAAAATTATTAATCTCATAATTAATAAGACCTCCACAAAGCGATCCTTTATTAGAAGTGGGTAATTTATTAGGTAAACGTCTACATGTTTAGCTTACTTAATTTTTTAATCATAAGTTCTAATAGATAGGATTTTTTAAAACAAACATTTATTTCATGTGAGAAGTGGGAGTTCATGCGTAAATGTCTACATGTGTAGCTTGCGTATTGAATTTTCATAAGTTCTCTAGGGATTGAATTAAATGAGACAACCTTATTATAGGGATCAGGTGTGTACTAGTAGATCCTTATATGGGAGGGTTGGCGTTGGTGGTAAGCTAGCTTAGATGTTATCCAGAGTAAAACTCATTTGTGATGTCCCTGCTCAGTAGGATAATATTGTCTTAAGTTAGTCTCCAATTATTAATTCGATTTGTCTAAGGAACCTGGGCATGGATTGGAATTAAAGGACTGGAATTGTAAGATGCAGTCTGGTTAAGTGTTTTGTTGTAAACGTCCACATGTGTGGCTTGCAATAGTAATACTTAGGCAAATTGGAGGAAACATTAATATTGTTTTATCATAAGGTTTCAATATTTAATTGTTTCAATTGTATGCATAAATCTTCCGTGAATGTTGCAAACTCATCCAATAATAATAATCATTTAAAGAGAAAGTTTTCTTCCGATGAGGATCAAACATATCTCTAGCACATGAGACTAGGTCGCATCAATCTAAAGAGAAATTAAAGATTAGCATGCGATGGGCTCTTGGATTCTTTTCAAGTGGTACCGCATCAAATCTGTGATTCCTGTATAGAGGGAAAGATGACGACCAAGCTTTTTAAGGCAAGTCAGTCTCGAGCAGAAGATGTGTTAGAATTGATCCACTCTGACTTATGTCGACCAATGTCCTCGCAAGCTTGTTGAGGTTATGAGTACATTGCCACATTCATTGATTATTACTCAAGATTCGGATATGTCTATTTGCTATGCCACAAGTCTGAACGCTTTGAGAAATTCAAAGAGTTTAGGACTGAGGTAGAAAAGAAGCTAGGTAAGACGATCAAGACACTACGATCACATCGTGGTGGAGAATACCTCAATAACGAGTTCTTGCAGTACTTGTCAGACAACGGGATTACATCCCACTGGACTGCACCAGGAACCCCTCAACAAAATGGTGTAGCGGAAAGAAGAAATAGAACTCTCTTGGAAACGGTCAGGTCAAAGATGAGTTATGCAAGCTTGCCAATTTCATTTTGGGGATATGCCTTGGAGACAGCAGCCTATTTGCTTAACATTGTACCTTCTAAATTAGTTCCTAAAATGTCTCTGGAACTCTGGTATGGGCGAAAGCCAAGTTTGAACAGAGTGAGGGTTTGGGGTTGTCCAGCATATGTGCTGACAAAGGAACTTGATAAGTTAGAAAGTAGGTGTAAGTTGATGTTGTTTGTATGTATCCCAGGCAAACAAAAGGTGGTTACTTTTATTGTCCTGAGAATCAAAAAGTGGTTCTCAGTACCAATGCAAGATTCTTGGAGGACGAATATGTAAGAAACCACATATCCAAGAGTGAAATTATCCTCCACGATTTTGAGGATAAGGAAGCGATTCCATCAGGAAAGCCCAGTGTAGTAGTAAATCCACCTGTAATAGGTGAGACAATACCAACACTGCCACTAATGCAAGGTATGGGACCAAAGGCTACTGTGCCAACTACTGACATAGTTCAAATGTCTCGTCGCAGTGGGAGAGTTGTCCACCAACCCAAGAGGTAAATGTTCGTGGGAGAGTCCTCTGACTTGATCCTGGAAAATGGACTGGATGATACCGATCCCTGGACATATGACGAGACGGTATCTGATAAAGATGCAGACAAATGGCTGATCACCATGGATTCGGAAATAAAATCCATTATGGATATGAATTTGTACCAGAAAACTGATTTTCCAGATGGCTATCGAGCCATAGGGTGCAAATGGGTATACAAAAGAAAGAAAGGAGCGAATGGTGAAATTATAGCTTTCAAAGCATGGCTGGTGGCGAAGGGTCATAGTGAGAAAGAAGGTGTAGACTATGACAATACCTTCTCACCGGTAGCCATGCTTATATCCATTCGTATACTCCTAGCCATAGCAGCACATAAGGACCTAGAGATTTGGCAGATGGGTGTCAAAACCGCATTTCTAAACGGGTACCTTGAAGAAGGTAGGGACATCTCTATGCAACAGCCAGAAGGTTATGTGCAGAAGGGCGAAGAACATTTGGTTTGGAAGCTAAGGAAGTCACTGCATGGACTTAAACAAGCTTCACGGTCATAGAATCTATGTTTTGATGAAGTGATTAAATCCTATGGATTTTCACAATGTTCAAATGAGAGTTGCGTGTACCGTCTATGTGTCAGCGGAAGTGTGGTGTTCCTTGCACTTTATGTAGATGATATTCTCCTATTTGGTGACAGTGTGGAAGTATTGTCGGGCATAAAGGGATGGTTATCCGAACAGTTTCATATGAAGGACCTTGGAGAGGCAGGATACATCCAAGGGGTAAAGTATTTCTGGAGCGCAATAAAAGGATGCTGACCTTGTCTCAAGGATCATATTTGGATACTGTGATTGCCCGTTTTAGCTTGCAATCTGCCAAGAAAGGTTTGTTACCCTTCAGACTAGGCAAACATCTTTCCAAGGATTAGTGTCCGGTGACCCAAAAGGAGAAAGATGAGATGAGCAATGTGCAATATGCATCGGCCGTGGGGAGCCTCATGTATGCAATGCTATGTACGAGGCCAGAAATCTGCTTTGCTGTAGGTATGGTAGCAAGATACCAGTCTAACCCTGGACAGGCGCATTGGACCGCAGTAAAGCATATACTCAAATACATGAAAAGGACTAGAGACTACTGTCTCTTCTATCAGTGTGAGGAGTTGCGCCCCGTGGGTTATACTGATTTGGATTTCAAGGCAGACCGAGACGAAAAGAAGTCCACCTCTAGCTATGTGTTTACATTGGGAGGTGGGGCCATATCATGGAGGAGTGCAAAGCAGAAGTGCATTGTTGACTCCACCATGGAAGCAGAATATGTGGGAGCTTTTGAAGCTTCGAAAGAAGCAGTATGGTATCGAAACTTCCTTCTGGAGTTGGTTGTGATTCCTAAGCTGGCCAAGACCATCACGATATATTGTGATAATTTGGGAGCTGTGGCTAATTCAAAGGAACCACGAACTCACAGAGCAACAAAACACATTGATGTGATAGTAGAGAAGATTGATACAAAAGATAATCTAGCGGATCCATTCACAAAAGCTCTGCCTCAGAAGGTCTACGAGATGCATGTACGTAACCTTGGGCTGAGGGCAAAACCAACCACATAGAATGATTGATGTAATAGCTAGATTAGTTTAGACGCGTTATACTCTGGAAAGCAAATGTATAATGCTTTGAGTATAAGTTGGAGATTGATGGTATTATATACTGAAAGCATTATGATTGGTATATTATGTACAAGGTCGATTGGTTAATATACTGGGAATCATAAATGTTGTATGTTCATCTCCTGTCTGAATTAACAAACATGTGTCGCAAATGCTCTTAGCCTCTTATCTCGTCAATAGGGAGATCATACGGTGTGTAGTAGATCACAGAAGATCGTACGGATCATTTGACCAAACGAGATATAAATAGTTATCACAGCTGAGATAGTTCCAGGATAAACTGTCGGTGTAGGCTGCAGCATACGCAGTAATAAGCATCTTATCTTGGATGGCTTGGTATGCTGGTGTGGGGCACACATTGATAAGGACCTAAGTGGAGATTGATTCTTTTATCTGACATTAAAAGAATCTAGATCTCTATGGCTTGATGAGATCCTAAGCGTATATGAAGGTACAGAAGTATATGCAGATTGTGTATTACTTTGAGTTGCAGTGAAATTCTCTGGTGGAGCTTGTATATCTGTATCTTGGGTAATAGAAGTTTGTGTATGACTGTCTGGTACTGGAACTAGGTAACCACATCCAGTATAGGACGGTGACATTCCCTGAACAGCTCAAAAGGTTCGTTATGCTAAGTCCTGCAGGCTGATTAAGTTCAAGAATAAGTGAAATGGTTTGAGTGGATTGATTCTGGAATATAAGATGTTAATTAATTAAATAGCTTGTCAGAGCTTAAATTAATTAACGAATGTCTGTAACCTTAAATGTGGGGATAAACCGAGCCCATGCAACCCGTACCTCAAAACGTGGTAGCAAATAGGTAGAACAATATTGATTCTCTGGTGGAATGAATCAATATTAATTAATTAATTATATTCTGGGTTGAATATGGGAATTAATTAATTGATAGGCCTTATTTGCTATTTGCATTCTGGCCCCTGGTCTGGCCCATGAAACTCAGGCCCAATAGAAGTCCAGTAATTTCCTATAAATAGGCTTCAGTTCCTCAGATCTCAACACACCACAAGATCATAAGTTGCACACAGTAAACAACAATTTGGGAGCTGTGGTGATTGACTAGATCTGAGAATCGAGGAGGACATTCTGCTTCTCAACCGGACAAGGAATCTGAAGGAAACCTTCACCAGATACTCAGATTGAGTTGGGATACAGATCAAAAGATCAGATCAGGAGGATCTTCTTTCTTCTCTATCTCTGCTGTTTTCAAAAATATCATATTTTCATTAGATTTAATTCCTTTTATCTGTTAGGGATTTAATCTTTTTGCGTGGAAAAGGATCAAGAGGAATCTGAGCGCACTCGTTCTTCAGGGTTTCACAATCCAGGTATTCCGCATAAACCTTCTTCATGCATAATCAATTGGAGCATGCTAGGAATAATCATAGGCATAGCAATTTATTTTTGATATTCCAATTAACGATCCGGGCAAACGGACTTCGTGATTCAGTTCATGAATCCCTTCATAGACTTGGTTTCCTTGCTCGAAACTTGGGGGTCGTTAGACATACATCTCTTCCTTCAATTCACCATTAAGGAAGGCACTCTTCACGTCCATTTGGAGAACTGTGAAGTTATGATAGGCTGCATACGCCAAGAATAGACGAATGTCTTTCAGTCTGGCAACTCGTGCGAATGTTTCATCGTAGTCTATCCCTTTGCACTGTGTGTATTCTTTGGCAACCAATCTAGCTTTGTTTCAAACGATGGTACCGGTCTCGTCTCTTTTGTTCTTGAAGACCCATTTGGTGCCGATCACGGATTCATGTGTTGGTCTATCCACCAGATACCACATATTGTTGTGAGTGAACTTTCCTAGTTCCTCTTGCTTCGCATTAATCCAATCCATTGATTGAAGAGCTTCATCGATCTTCACATGTTCAGTTTGGGATATGAAGTAAGACATCAATGATGTGCCTTGTCTTGATCGAACATGATTTCCCACATCATCGAGAACAACTTCTATAGGATGATCTCTTAACTAATTGGGCTTCTTCAGAGCTATGGCTTCAACGGGAATAACTGGATTCTCAGTTTGAACTGTTGGGGGTTCTTTGTGAGGTGGTTCACCTCCATGTTCGAGAACTGGAATCTGCATAGCAACCGCATTGTCAGCTAGAGCTGCTCAACTACTTCAAGGTTGACCTCCTTACCATCAAGCTGTTCCACTTCCAAGGCTGTTACATTAGCTTCAGGGGGTTTCTCTTCATTTTTGTCTTCTATAATAATGAATTTTAAGGCCTCAGCAATGACATTTGCATCATAGTCCCTCTTGGCTATTTGAGGTCCAGCCGAGGCAACTGGAGTCCAAGAATCATCATTCATAGATTTAGTCAGAGGAACTGTTTGATTGTGATCAAGACCAGTTTTAGGTTCCCCATTGACATCCCTGATCTCATGATTTTCCAGACCCAGTTCTTGAAGTGTCCTGCACACTAAAGTAGCTTCATAAAAAACAACATGACATGTTATCTCCACAAGTAGGGTTGTCTTATTGAATACCCTATATCCCTTATATGAAGGGTGTTTATAATCTAGGAACACTCCTTCATCAACCTTAGGGCTGAAAGTATTCAATTTGGACTTCCTATTGTTGTGAATATAATATGGAGAACCGAATGCACGAAAATAAGCTATAGAAGGCATACGACCATTATATATCTTGTAGGGAGTCTTGTGCAGCCGCGTGTTGAATGCACTTAGACTTTGCATGTAGCAAGCTGTCATCAAGGCTTCTCCCCCAAATCTTTTTCCAAGATCGGTCTCGACCAGCATGGTCCTCTCTTCTTCTTTGAGTGTTCTATTTCTTCGCTCAGCAAGGCCATTTGTTGAGGTGTTCTTGGAGTAGACTTCTCGTGTCCAATCCCAATTTCAATCACAAAAATCCGTAAGTGGACCATTACAAAACTCTGTTCCATTATCAGACCTTATCCTCTTAACTGTCACCCCTTTGTCATTTTGAAGACGTGTAAGCAGTTCTGGCAGTTGAATCTTGACTTCACCCTTGGATTTGAGTAGCACCACCCACGTATATCTTGAGTAGTCAACAAAAACTACTAATGAATATTTCCTTCCTCCAATTTCGGGTGGAGTGACTGGACCAAATAGATCTATGTGGAGCAGTTCCAAAATCCGATCCGTGCTTGTAGTAACTAGCCTGTTCTTGAACGAGGCTCTTGTCTATTTCTCGAGCTGGCAAGATTTATAGACTACTTCTTTTTTGAACTTCTTTTGTGGTAGTCCTTCAACTAGATTATGTTTTACCAAATGTCTGATCGAGTTGAAGTTCAAGTGACTTAATCTTTTATGCCACAACCAGTTTATACCATCAAAGGAACTGTGTGCCATGAAGCAGGTTCCTTCTTCTCCACTGGACCAATCCACATTGTAGAGACCTCCTTTCCAGATGCCTCCGATTTTGGTCTCGTTAGTCACCTTGTCAATGATGTGGCAGCTGGATTCTTCAAAACTGACTCTATATCCACTTTCGCTCAACTAACTTATACTTAGAAGATTGTGCTTTAGATTGGTGACCAAGGACATGTTCTTGAAGATTATGCCATTGTGTTCCATGCATCCCATTCCAACTACCCGTCCCATGGATTTGTTACCAAATGTAACAGATGATCCTCTGCACATCATAAGCTTCTTGAGCAGTTCCTTTTATTCCATCATATGAGCAGAGCACCCGCTATCTAGTATCCACAATCTTGCTTTCTTCTGGGAGTTCTGTGCATGCAAGACATAAGATTTCATTTAGGTCCCCGCATTCTTTCGGGTCCTGCAAAGTCAGTTCTCTGGATCTATCTATTTGGTATACAGATTTGTTTCACTTTTACAGTTCGTGAAACTGAATCACTCTTTAGTGATTGATTAGCCTTTCTCCTAAAATATTGTATGCTGTTTGAATGCATGTTAGAAAGGTTGTGGTGTGTGAACTCTTTCTGAAACTGTTGTTCTTGAAAGCGTCTCGAGAAGAAGTTCTCGGGTGTTTATCCATCATAGTCTTAGGAAAATAAAACTATCCTGACTCGGGCCTCGAATAGGTGTTCCTCCTATTTGGATAATTGTTATAATGGAACTGTGTTCTATTATAAACTCTCGGATCTCTATCCAGTTGTCGAACTGACTTCCTTGCAACATTTACATGTTGCTTAGTCGTTCTTGCTGGTAAAACTGGATTTCTCGCATTTTGAACACTGCGCTTATCCAATTTTGAAGAAAAAAATAAGTTTTTCTCTCAATTGTGTGAGCTACATGTCGAGGTACCAGTTTGGAGTCAGTTTTTGACCAACATTTGGTCTTTTCTTTTTGTTTGACTGACTCTCTAGATTTTACTTTTCCTTTTTCCAACACTTTGTATGAACTGAGTTTGGCTTTGATGGAGCCTAAAGATGTTTTCTTAATTCTTGAAGTAGATGCATGTTCGCTCAAAACCTTTTCAATTTGGTGCTCCATAAATCCAATTCCGTGTTTATCGGATGGTTGTTTTTGAGCATTCAAAATTTCATCTAATTTTCTTGAGCTCTTTTTGCAAGTACATTCACTTTTAACCGGCTCAAGTTTCTTTAAGGAGTCACATTCTTTTAAAATATTTTCAAAATCGTTAAGGAGTTTTGAATGTTCTTCCTTGATTTTTTCAAACTCCTCACTGATTGACCACGTCTTTACGACTTCATTAGTCAAAATTGAAATCTCTGATTTTCAGTGAGGTATTTTCACTAGCTAATGCATCTTTAATCTCATGAAAATTTTCATCTTCTTTTATAATGTTTTCAAGTGAGATGTCTTCAGAATTTGAACGACGAAATACAGAGTTTTCATCTATGCATGTAGATGCTCGAGATAAGGGTAGATGTGTTGTTACAACTATTTCACAGTTTGAAGCGTCGTATTTTTCATCGATAACATCTCCATCCACAGCTGCCATGAAGGCCAGAAGTGCTTTCTCGTCATTCTCATCCTCAGATGTATAATAACCGTCATCGTGATCTGGGATGTCTGGCACTTCAGTTTTGGACAGCATCGCTTGGGCCACAGTTTTAGAAGCTCTCCTCTCAAATAACTTTCTCAGCTTGTCTCTGTCCTCTTGAGAAACTAGAGGGCATTAATACTTCAATTCATCTGGAGAGTTGCATTCTTAGCGCGTGTGTGGATCTATCTTTGTAAATCTTTGCTCACTGGTTTGAGCTTCCTTTCCTTCTCGAGGAGTACTACCAAGTTCCTCATCTGTTCCTCTAGCTTGGCAACTGACAAATCAGTTTCCTACTTCTGATTTACGGTGGAGGTATCCTTCGCTGGTGAAGATTGATAGGCAGTTTTGTCGAACTGACTTGGCTTCTTCTGTCATCTTTGGAAATCTATCAGTACAAAGAATGCATCATCATCATTAGCTGTTGAATTCGGGGTTCTGAAAACTTCATTTTTGTTCACCATCTGAATATCCCATTCATGGGCTTGAAGTTCGGCGAACAGCTCTTTGGTTGTCATCTTTGAAAGATCCATGGTCTTTAAACTGGTTGTTTTGACAAACCACTCTTCCTTTGGCATATGTGAGAAAATTTTAGCATTCATGTCAGCCACACGCTCTTCATTTCCAAGACCTTTCATCTCACTAAAAATGGCTTTGAACATCGCCTCCATTAATTTGATCGTTTCACGAGGCAACATCTGGAAGGATTCGTATTTGACAACACAAACTTGTTTCTTATTGTGTTTTATTGCTTCGGTTTCCTTAGTGAGCTCATTAATCCAATCCCATAGCCCTTTAGCATTGTTGTTCTCTTTGGCTTCGTCCATGAGAGAATCTGGAAGAGATCGCATGATCATTTCTTGTGCAATGGGATCAAGTTGTGCATGCTTCAAGTGTCCACTCTTCAGGTGGTTTATCTACCACTTGACCTTCTTAATCTTCAGAGGTCCATTCTTCAAGACTTCATCCATTTCTAGATGTTGGGCCCTCAGTTGGATGAGACGCCTTTTCTTCCATACAGCGAACTTCTTCGGGTTGTACATTGGAAGACTTGGATAATTCATCATTGTCTTAAGATAATCTTCTCACTAATCACCCTTAACACAAGGATTAGAGTGCAAGGAAATATGGATCCGGTCCTAAGCGACTCAAAATAGGACAGTCAGGAAAGATCGATCTGCTCTGATACCACTTATTGGTCCCTGATCAGAGTACGAATAAATATGTAGCAGAAGTTTTTACAAGCAATTGCACTCTAGAAATGGGGGGTCAGTTTCCCAGTTTAGGTATGATAAAAACTGTGTTAGCCAAGCAGTTGACTTAGTCAGTTTTCAGATATACACTTCAACACTTTAGTGAAGTGTTGAAGGTTTAAAAACTCAGTTGTAAACTATGTAAAGATAAAGGTATAGAAAATTGTAAATAAGACAGGATATTATAGTGGTTTGGAGCCTTATGTCCTACGTCCACTCTTCGGAAATTAATATGGTAAATCACTAAGAAAATGAAGTATACAATCCCCACGATCTATAGCCAATCACCACGAAAACCACCGTTTGCCGCAAACTTGATCACTTGCCTAGGTAGATGACCTGCACTCCTTCTTCCATTCCTCGAAGCAAGGTAGCACCTCGAAGTCTTCTTAGAACTGGCAGTCATTAGAAACGGGTTGAGGAAAAAACTCCCTTCTCCTTCTCCAGTGGATGGATGGTTGAGTTCTTCCCAGAACACACGAATATTGGCAAAAGCCCATAAGAACCTGTTCCTCGACTGAGAACCATGCTGCTATGTTCTTACTTGAAAAGTAAGAACACCAAAAAAATAGACAAAGTCGAAAGACTTAATCCTCGTGTACTCAATGTCACATGGTGAATCACAGAAGATTCAGTAAGCAAGAATGCCTCATGTTCAAGAAATGAAACACGGAGTTAATGTCGTTCACTTGAGAGCTTTAATGATTTGAGCTTTAAATTCGGCAGAGTAATGGTCCTTCTGCTATTTATAGTTGAATCTGTCAAAGTAGCCGGTAGAGATAATTCGAATGATGTCCAATCGAAGGTCATACTTTTCTGTGGTTGTAGACCTGCTCCTCTTCCTTTTTTCTGAACACTGCCATGCTTTTTTGCAGAGACCGTTTTGTCTGTTTGTGTCAGATTTGAACAACGTTATACTGCAGTCATAACTGAGTGTATCTTTGTCCCTTATCATTGAGTCTTCAATGTTTTTTTATGAATGCTAGGCTCCTTGCTTTTCACGTGTTTCTTCTGCGTAAACTGGGCTGGTCTAAAACTATGAACGACTCTCGACAGTTTCTCTATAAGAAAATTTGTGTCCATAGTTTTCATCGATATTGCTTCCTTGATAGTTTAAACTTGTCTGCACAGTTTTCTCGGCCTCTTGCTTCTTGAATTGTCTTCATAGTTTTCTTCGCATATTGCTTCTCAAACTATCTAAACAGTTTTCTTCGCACCTTCTGTTAAGACAGTTTTATCCTAAAAAACTGTGGAACAGTTTTTGGTTGATAGCCTCTTCCCGAACTATTACAACTCGATTATCTTATACAAGGATTACATGGAGTAATAACTCTAAGGACTAAACCTTGGTAGACAGTTTTGATGCATCAAAACATCAAATTAAAGGTTGGATTTCTACATCAACACCTAACATCACTTTTCCATCTAGGAAAATTCGAACCAGTCCAGGAATTGTGTACAATTTAAATAATGAGCGATGCACTAATAGACATTTTTGAAAACAAATAAGCGAGTTAAAGTAAGCACATACTACGAGTGATTGAATCAAATATGCATAGAGCCTTTAGATAAAAATATATAATTTGTTTCCTCCAATTGCCCAAGGTAATTTGCCGCAAGCTACTGGAGTAGACTTTTAGGGCAAACGCTCAACCATACCAAAACAGGTCCTTTAATTTATGACCATGCCAGGTATCCGTTGGCAAAAGAAATCAAAAGAAATTAATTTATGACCATGCCACCTATCTTGAGCAGGGATCTCATGGATAGGTTTTGCTTAGGCAACATCTAAGCCAAAATAACCACAATCATAACTCCGGATGATAAAAGGCGATGTAGCATATGTGCTCGACCCATACCTCATGCTCTTTACATCCTTCATTATCTCATTTAGATTAATCACAGAGACCAGTGAAATTTGTCTCAAAGCAAGCTACTGAAGTAGATGTTTGTAAAGTATGCATTTACGGTTTGAAATTCCTTACTTCTAATGATAGACCATATTTGTGGAGGTCTAATGATTTTAATTTGTAAAGAACCAAATCCCAGCTAAGTATTTTAATTTCTAAAGGTTTCATGCGCAAACATTATTCTATGTCTCATAAATTATGTCACATCTAAAATTCCATCAAAAATTAATATGATCGCTGAATTTATAGACATAATTTAAAATATAAAATAAATCACATAAAACATGTTTGATAATTAATATTGAAACATGCAAAAACAGTAAGCATGCTTTCCATGTTTTTATTGAGAAGTTACCACTACCTCCTTCAGTGAAAGGAGCGCAAAGTATTTTGGGGCATGATGAATTCTACCAATGGTTTATTAAGGACTTCTCAAATATTGCAAAATGAATGTGTTCATTGCTGGAGTTGGATACTCCATTTAATTTTTCTGAAGCATGCATGTAAGCATTTTTTAAGCTGAAGCAAGCACTTGTGACTGCGCCAGTGATTAGCACTCCAGATTGGTTTCAACCATTTGACTTTATGTGCGATGCTAGAAATCATGTTATTGGAGCTGTGCTAGGCCAGCGGAGGAATAGAGTATTCTACTCTATTATTATGCAAATAAGGTACTGGATGTTACACAAATCAACTACACCACAACTGAGAAAGAATTGCTTGCAGTGGTTTTTGCTATTGACAAATTCTGCTCTTATTTGGTTGGTTCAAAGGTAATAGTCTACACGGATCATTCAGCAATCAAGTACTTGGTAGAAAAGAAAGATGATAAGCCAAGACTTATTCGTTGAGTCTTATTGCTACAAGTGTTCGATCCTGAAATTAGAGACTAGAAGTGCATAGAAAATCAAGTAGCCGACCATTTTTTAAAGGTGGAAGGACCTGAGAGCAATGCAGACAAGTTAGCAATTAACAATTCATTTCATGATGAAATGCTGATGGCTATTGCTGAAGTTGATATGACTAGGTTTGCTGACATCACAATTTTCTAACTGGAGAAATTTTTCCACCTACTATGAAAGGGCAACAATTGAAAATGTTTCATTATAATTTCAAACATCACGGGTAGGATATGCCATATTTGTACAAACATTGCTTTGATGGAATGCTGAGAAGGTGTGTAGCCGGTGCTGAAGTTGTAGAAATTTTATGGAATTGTCATGCCGCTATTTTTGGGGGACACTTTAGAGGAATGCGAACTGCTGCCAAGGTGCTCCAATGTGGATACTTTTGGCTTCAGTTTGCAAAGACACACATGAGTTGGTGAAGGGTTATGATCAGTGCTAGAGGGCAGGAAATATCTCAACACGAAATGAAATGCTTCAACATGGAATTTTAGAAGTTGAACCATTTGATGTATGGGGTATGGACTTCATTGGTCCATTTCCCCATTCTTTTGGGAATAAATACTTTCTCATTGCAGTGGATTATCTGTGAAAATGGATAAAGGATGCCCCGCAAATGATGCTAAAACTATGATTCGGTTCTTGCAAAAAAAAAATTTCACAAGGTTTAGGACACCAAGGGCGATGATTAGTGATGAGAGGACACATTTCTTGAATAGAAGTCTTGCCGTTGTTTTTTACGGTGTAACATTTGCCACAAGATCGCCACAACATACCACTGATCGCGTATATTTTTAACCCGCGACTTAGCAAAGCTAATATTATAGCGGCAAATTAAATTATCGATCCCACGAGGAAAGGAACAACGAAAAATCCTAAGTACTAACTTAAGAGTTCTTAAAGTACTGGATAGGTAAAATTAAAAATAAAGGGTTTTGAAATTTAATTATCTCAAGAAAACAATTTTGAAAATAAATTTACTTAGGAAAACCGAATGGATAAGAAGTACAGATTCTAGGCTTTTCTTCCTATCAAGTATGACATGCATAAACAAATTGATTATTTTCCAATTTTAATTCCTCTACACAGTGGAACATCAGAAAGCTATTATGAACTTATTTGTTGGACAATTCATAAAGTAGATTAATTAATTATCTATCTCCTGTCGGTCTCAAGATTAATTAACTAACTCCTAAAGTTCTACGGATTTATTCCTACAATCTATTTCCTTCAGTTACGATAAGAAATCAAATTATATTGTGAAAATCTCTTTCGATTGAAAACTATTACAGTTACGTCTCTAATTTCCAACTAGTAATCCTAAGTTTGTGCCAACATACTCAAGATTAAGAATAAAACTAGATTTCACAAACTGTGAGGGAAAGGAAAAATAACTTCAATTAATCAAAACATGCATACATTGATAGTTTGAAAACCTAGAATCTGAGAAGACAATTAGTTACACATAATTCTAATCTTAATCATCATAGACAATGAACAAGAAAAGAAAAGATGAAAAGGAAAGCTGAATCTTCCCAAGAGATTCCATCTCCAACCCAATGATCTTCTTCTTCTTCTTCCTTGTGATGTTTCTCTCAATTTAATTCTCTTCTCTCTTTTGCTCTCCCTCTTTTGCTTGTGATTTTCGAATTCTTCAGGCCCTTTTATAGTGTGGTGGATGAATTCTACCATATCTAGGAGTTAGATATGTGTTTATCTTCTAGAAAACAGAAAAGATATGATCTGCCCCGCGACACTACGTTGATCGACGGCCAATTCTTCGTCGATCGACGGAAAGGACAAAGCAGCGTCGATCGACGGCCAGTTGGCGTCGATCGACGGTGGTCCTGCTCCAACACTCCTGCATCGATCTCTTCGAGTTCTTTTGTCGATCTTCTCTGAAGCTGTGGCGAACAAGTTTCCAAAATCCTCCAATTTTCATCCAAAAACCTGCATGATTCATCAAACACACCATAAAAAGCACAAAAGTCAATGTATGCTAAAAAAGACACTAAAAACGATTCAAACATCACCAAAATAGACAAAGAAACAATAGATAAGTTGGTAAAAATATCAACTTATCAATTCCCCCAAACTTAAACCATTGATCGTCCTCGATCAATCTGTAAGATAAGAATTTAAATCATATGCAGATAAAAGTGTGCAATGCCTCATAAGTTTATTTTATTATCCAAGCATTACCCATTCATATAAATTATGCAATCAAAATAGATTTGTATTGTTAATTATCGAGGAGGAACCTCACCGGAAAGTGTTTGCACTCATCGCTCAAAGAGTAAAGGGTTCTGTTTTCACTCACCCAAGATTGCAGATTATTTCACCATAAGTTTGACAGATTTCTCATCTCTCCATTGCTTGTTAGTGTGGATTTTCTGGGAATCAATTAGGTCTTATTTTGATTGTAATGTGGCTTACCTAAAAGGTGGGATAAATTTGGCTAAGTGACTGAAATTTCTACAATTCATCCCCATCAAACCAAACATACCATAACCACAACACATCCTTATTCCTTCTTGTCCTTACAAAATTTTCTAGGGTTTCTTTTTTTAAAAAAAAAAATTTCTTTTTTTTTTATAGTGAACTACGATCATCAAACTCAATAATTCTTTTCTTTCTTTCTTTTTCACTCAATGTTCACTTCTTTTTCTTCACTATTTTCAATTCCTCAACCCTTCTAATCAAAGAAATTTTCATTCTAGGCTCAAAGGGGTTACAAGTGGAAATTCCAGGTTAGTGTTTGGGAGATGGCTATGAAAGAACTTGCCTAAAATCATACTCACCCTATTATCACACTTAATGCAATCTTAAGAGAGAAATAAGTCAAATTCTAGGAAATAAATCATTAATCATGACACTCAACAAAAGAAAGATAGGCACAAATTTTCTCAGGGCTGAATTTTGTTCTCCTCAAAAATCATCCAACATTAATCAGTTTTCATGCAATAATTTATACTTCAAAGCTCAACTTATCAAATAAAAAAAAACTCCTATCATCGGCTACTCTATCACATAGATTATCATGCTTATTTCACAAATATCTCAAGTCCCAATCAACAATCACAATTTCAAGGAGAAGATTAATCATATTTTCAATACCAACACAATCCAAAGTTCCGACTGCCCTATGTTCAAAAGCTCCTAAATAATTGTCTAGACTTTCCAATCATAATAAATACCACAAATCAAAATTCAATGTAGTACTAGTTCTGAAGAAAAATCCTTGCAGAGATCAATTATTCACACTGAAGCAAAAGAACAAGGATGGTGATGGTTTGAAAACAAAACACAAAAAGAAACAAAAATAAAAAGAAAGTAGTGAATGGAATACAAACAAACAAACAAAAATGTTTCCCTTTTCCGATCATCAACCCCCCAAACTTGTTTCACTCCGAGGAGTGGACAAGTTTGCAAGTTAGATAGGAAAATAGAAACGGTACCTCACTCATCCTCCGGGGCGTCATCCATCTCAGTATCCGGGGTGGCATCATCGGTAAGTAACCGCCTGCGGGTCCGACGCTCTCGCTGGCGGCGAACGTAGGTGGAGTCCAGCTCGGTGTTCCGGAGCAGTCTCTACATATGATCCTCGAGTGTGTCAAGCCTCGTGGTCACGTGCTGGCAAAACTGGCCCTGAAGCTGCCGCTCCGTCGCTTGCAAGGCTGCCTGCTGCTGCATGTAGAGGTAGAGGGTCGCCAAGTCAACTCCGGAAGAGGAAGACTCTCCGGGGTAGTGACTGGTCGACGCCCCACCTGTCCATCCGGGCGCTGCATCCTCAACTCCTACGTGTTGGACGTGCGCATCATCCCCCATCCCCTGCTGTAATGGGATATCAGACTGTCCCTATCCGGCCTGTGCCTCCAATCGGTGAATGACTTTGGACGTGCCTGCTCCTCCTCGGGCTCCAACCATGACTGCCAAGTGGGCGGGGGAACTCATCAACCAATTATCACGGAAGTGATAATCGGTGACTCGGGTGAGGTCCGGCTGCGGCAATGGGAATTTGTCCCCGTTCGACATCTTCAAGAGCCATTCGCCCTCACGGGGTAGAAGAACCTGCATCCGAACTAAGAGCTCGGTGCCCAATCCTTTCTCATCCTGAAGTACCTCGAGGTCGGACAAGTTGATCCCCAGATGCTCGGCAATCGGGGTGATCAATCCCCCACTCCAAATGTTGCCCTTGGTGGCCTTGAGATGGTGCCTCCAATGGTCCATGATGAGGGCGGCGAAGCTGAAGTGGTCTCCAATGAGGAAGCAGTACAAGGAGTAGAGCTCCCCCACTCTCACCTTGGTACTCTCGTGCCGTCCTGAGATGGACACCCCCATGCATTGCTGAATGTAGCAAAACACGGGGTTGTCGATTGAAGATGCCTTCAGGTTGCCGATGTCGAAGAGGTTTGGATCAGCTGGGGCATCGGCTGCAATCAGCCTCCAAAATTCGACATTGTTGAAGGCCGCCGTAGGGGTGCCAGTCTCGTCAATTGGGACTCCCCATATCTTGTCGGGGATGTCCCTCGGAAGAATGTGGCTCTCATTGTTCAGCTGGAATCTGATGGAGGTGGGCTCGGACTCCGACTGGACCTCGAACACCCCAAGGGTAGCTAAAAACTCCAGCACGAGCGATGGGTAAGTCGGCCATCGCCGTGTCATCCAGGTCCTCCATCCAACCCTTTCCAGCATGGCCAGAACATCCTCCCGGATGCCGAGTTTTTTCATCGTCCTTGGGTAGGGGTACAATGTCTGCTTGATGGTGTACTTCCTACCCCCGAACCTCCGATAACGATCCGCGGCCTCTTGGGAGTTGAAAGTTGGTGTATCAGTCATTTTTACTGCAAGGATAGACAAAGAATTGTTAGCAATTATTCAATAATCATCAAACAATTCCCAAGCACAAAATTGAAGCACAAAATTCTCAATTAGACTCAACGTGCTTCCACCCATGCAAAATTGAATTCAAATATATGCAATTCACATCCCAAACAACCAATATACATCCCCAATTCAACGATTATCCTTAAAAACGAAAATTCAAAAATTTCCCCCAAATTAAGGATTTCCCCCAAACTTGCTACCATCAAAATCGGGCAATTCCAACGGATACGAATTCACAAAAAGCACATATATCGACTAAGACTATCATACATATCGACCAATGAGCGAAATTAGCAATGAAATCGACACATGAGCAAGAAACTGAAATAAGGGTTCCAAGGCCAAAATTTACAAAAATCATGCTCTAATCATGCAAAAATCGTTACAAAATCGTAGAGGAGTAGTCTAGGATACGTACCTTGCGTGGATTTTGCAAGTTTTGGAAAGAAAAATCGAACAGTGGATGTTTTGGCTTGAGAGGGTGCCTGCGTGTGTGTTTGTGTTTGAAAATTGGATGAAAATCCCGTTTTATAACTCTCTGCCCCACGCCTCTGAATTGCGAGCATCGATCGATGCTTGTTCAGCGTCGATCGATGCTAAAATAAATTTTTTTTTTCGCAGGAATTTTCTGTCGATCGACGGTGCATGTGGCATCGATCGACGACGCCTGCATCATCGATCGACGGGACCCTGACTCTGAAAATTGAAAAACTGAAAAACTGAAAAAAAATGAAAATTGTTGGGTTACCTCCCAACAAGTGCTTGGTTTAACGTCGCTAGCTCGACAATACCTGTTTTCTTGAGATAGTACTTCTCCACCACGCAGATGTCGAGTGGGATGTAGTACGGCTTTAAATTCTGTCCGTTTACCGTGAAGCTCCTTCCATCTTGGCTAGCTAGTTCGACTACACTGTTGTGAAATTGGCGGGCAACTGTATATGGCCCTGCCCATTTTGACTGCAGCTTCCCGGGCATGAAGCGAAGTCAAGATTTAAATAAGAGAACTTTGTCACCCGGACCAAAGACGCGTGGGCGGATTCCTCTGTCGTGGAACCTTTTCGCTCGTCTCTTGTAGATGATGCTGTTCTCGTAGGCCTCATCTCGAAAATCTTCCAGTTCATTCAGCGCCAAGGCACGTTCTGATGCAGCCGTCTTCCAGTCTAGATTCAACTCTTTCACAGCTCTCCAAGCCTTGTGCTCCATTTCCACGGGGAAATGGCAAGCTTTTCTGAAGACAAGCTGATAAGGAGAGGTCCCTATGGGAGTCTTGTAAGCAGTGCGGTATGCCCAAAGAGCATCATCGAGCTTTACAGCCCAATCCTTCCGCTGCTTCACCGTCTTCTCCAATATCTGCTTGATATCTCTGTTGGAGAGTTCAGTCAGCCCGTTCCCTTGAGGATGGTAGGGGGTAGTAACGCGGTGCTTGACTTTGTACCTGCAAAGAAGAGAGGCAAGCCATTTGTTACAAAAATGAGACCCCCCATCACTTACCAGGGCTCTTGGCGTGCCGAATCGTGTCATGAGTTTCTGATGAAATTTGATGACTGCTTCTGATATTCGTTGGCGGCGACATCTTTTCTATTGCAGCTACTTTTGCTCGATCAACCCCTAGTCCTTCGGCTGATACTCGGTGTCCTAGCACAATCCATTCTTGCACCATGAAGTGGCACTTCTCCCAGTTGAGGCAGAGGTTTGTCTCGGTGCATCTTTCCAGTACGGTAGCTAGATTCTGCAAGCAAACATCAAATGAGCTACCAAACACAGAAAAATCATCCATAAATACCTCCATGACATCTTCGATCTGATCGTGGAAGATTGCCATCATGCATCTCTGGAAAGTAGCCGGTGCATTGCACAGTCCGAATGGCATCCATTGGTAGGCGAAAACTCCATAAGGGCACGTGAATGCGGTCTTGTGCTGATCTTCCGGTGTCACAGCTATCTGGTTGTACCCTGTGATAAGCTCATTATTTCACTCACTTATCTATATTATTTTCCTACTATTTTCTGTAGTTTTATTGAGTTTATATATATATTTTATGCATGAACAATATTAGGTGGTATTAGGCGTATTTTGGTATCTGTGCAGGTTTTTAAGCCTAAACTCACGAGAAAACCGTTCAGAAAGCAGTGACGTGTAAGAGTAGCAGTGAAGAGTTCTTCCACAAGAGGAATTCGGGCTATTGGCGCATAGCAATGGATGATGCTTTGAGTTAGCTCTCCAACGCAACTGGAATCGGGTCAATCGGAGTTCGGAGGAGGAAGTTATGGTCAATCGGGTCAATGCTTTGAGTTATGCTTTGTAAATTCGACTTTTCAGAATTCCCAATCATTCCTCATTCCAGATTTCAGATTTTAGAGATTCCAAGAGTTTTTAGGCTTATGTTTGAAGACATATTTTTGTGGGAAGACATTCAGACCCAAGTTTTTATGCAATTCGGGTTTTATCATTCTATGGTGAATATTACTCTGAATATGTGTAACTAATCTCTTCCTCAGATTCTAGGGTTTCGAATTATCATTGCATACATGTTTGATTAATTGAATTATTTTCCCTTTCCCTTCGTAGTTTGTGAAATCTGTGCTTATTCATAATCTTGATTAGCTGATCACATCTTAGGATTATCTAGTTGATTACTTGAGACGTAACTGTGATAGTTTTCAATCGAAAGAGATTTTCACAATATAATTTGATTTCTTGTCGTAACTGAAGGAGATTAATTGTAGGAATAAATCTGTAGATCTTTGGAGTTAGTTAATTTATCTTGAGACCGAGCAGAGATAGGTAATTAATTAATCTACTTTATGAATTGTCAAACAAAGAAGTTCATAATATTTTTCTGATGTTTCACTACGAAGAGGAATTAAAATTGGGAATTAATCAATTCATTCATCCATGTCATACTTGATAGGTAGATATCCCTGGAATCTGTGCTCTTCTTATTTGAATCCAAAATCTTTTTAATTACCTGTTTAATTTTCATTAGCCAGTATTGCGATTTTCAAAACAACCAAAACTTTTCAATTGATTTTCCTGACCAGTATTTTGAGAACTTACGATTTAGTACTTAAGGTTTTTCGTTGCTTCATTCCCCTGGATCGATAACTTTAGGGTTTACAAATTTATTTGCCACTATTTCTATAATTAATCTGTAGAAATTACAGTGATCACCCTGAATAACCATCAAGAAAATAATAGAAAGGGTAACTAGATAAACGATCAAGCATCTGATCAATGAAGGGAAGAGGAAAGTGATCCTTGCACGTAGCGGTATTCAATGTCCGATAATCTATGCAGAATCGCCAACCCGTGATGGGTCTTGTCGCCACTTCTTCTCCATCGTCATTTTTTACTATCTGCATCCCTCCTTTCTTTGCTACAACTTGTGTAGGGCTCACCCATTTGCTGTCGAGATTGGGTAGATCATGCCATGGTCAAGAAGCTTGAGAACCTCCTTTTTCACAGCTTCTTGCATGATAGGGTTCAACCGCCGTTGTGCTTGTCTTTTTGGTGCAACATTCTCCTCGAGAATGATCTTGTGCATGCAAAGCGAGGGGTTGATCCCTTTTATGTCTCCCAATGTCCATCCAATGGCGCTTTTGTACTGCCGTAGGACTCGCAGTAACTTCTCCAACTCCCCCTGTGTCAAATAGGCAAAAATAATAACAGGGTAAGTATCATTTGGTCCCAGAAATGCGTACCTGAGATGTGTCGAGAGAGGTTTGAGTTCCAGATTTGGCGGATTGGAGTTAGACTTTGGCTTGCAGAAGGCAGCGTCGATCGACGTTGGCTTTCCGTCGATCGACGATGACTCTAAAGCTGAAATCCTTTTTTCCACGTCTCGCTGTTTCTGTCGAAGAAAACTTCTCGGTTACTGCTGCTCGGGTGTCGATTGATGCTAACCCACCGTCGATCGACCGAGGTCTGAAGTTGCCGTCGATCGACAATCCTTCACCGTCGATCGATGGTGACTTGTTGTCTCGATGTTTCGGGTGAAATCGGCCCGGCAGTGGTTCTCTTTTGGTCTCCTTCTCTCGAGTTACTTCCTCAAACACATCCAGTTCCATCACTAGATCCACGATCTCTCCTTCTGCTTCCTCCAGATTTGACGACGAGAAGAGTGAGTGCTGTAGGCAGTTCTCCAGAAAATCTGGCTCACCTTTAAGAGAGGCGAATGGAGAGGAGAATACCGGGCTGAAACAGTCGATCATATGGCATTCCTCCTGGTGGCTACCATCGTTGTGCTTCTGCATTGCCTTATATATAGAGAAAGTCACTGACTCATTGTTGATTCTGAACGTCAGTTTGCCATCTCGAATATCAATCAGAGCCCCACCGGTTTTCAGGAACGGTCTTCCTAGAATCAAAGGGATGTTTCGATCTTCTTCCATGTCAAGCACCACGAAGTCGGCGGGAATTATGAAATCTTTCACTTTTACAAGCACATCTTCCACTACACCTCTTGGATAGGACACCGATCGGTCGGCCATCTATAAGGTTATGGTTGTCGGCTTGATATTACCGATTTCCAATCTCTTGAAAATTGACAGTTGCATCAAATTGATTGAGGCGCCAGAGTCACAGAGAACTTTTCCGAAGGTTTCTCCACCGATGACACAATAAATCGTGAATGAACCTGGATCCTCTCGTTTGACTGGCATCTTTTTCTATATGATGGCGCTGCATTCTTCAAAGAGATTTACCGTCTCGTGTTCCATGAAGGGTCGCTTCTGAGAGACCATGTCTTTCAGAAACTTGATGTATCCCGGCATCTCTTGGAGTGCTTCAACCAGAGGAATATTGATATGTACTTTCTTCATGTTTTCCAGGAAGCGTGCATACCTTTCGTTCATCTTGGTTTTGGCGAACCGCTGCGGATACGACAAGGGCGACTTTTTTGAAGGCGGAGCTGGAGCAGGCGTTGATCGACGCTAGGTGTGCTCGTCGATCGACGGCCCTTCTTTGTTGGCTTCGATCAATGATTGCTCGCTGTCGATCGACGGTGACTCGTCGTCAGCATTCTCGACAGCCTGTTCGACGTCTTCGTTCTCCTTCTATTCAGCCCTTGCTTTCTGTGGCCTTTCATAGGATTTCCCCCCTCTCAGAGTAATAGCATTCACTTGATTTCTCTGATTCTGATTCTTGGGGTTAACCTATGTGTTTCTTGGAAGTTGCCCCGGTTTATGTTGTGCTCCGAGAGCATCAGCGATCTGGCTGACTTTAGTCTCTATTGTCTGGACGTGCTTCTGCACCTGTTCTACCTTGGTATTCACACCAGAGATCTCATGCTCCAGTTTACTCACCTTGCTAGTGGATCCTTCCGTGAATTTGGCCAAAATCTCCTCGAGATTTGGCTTCTTCTTGTCGACCACTACCCCGTCTTGTACGGAATATCCAGGAGGTGGTTGTTCAGCAGCTTGAGGATTCGCGTAGGAGAACCCAGGGTGGTTCCTAGTGTGATTTCAGTTGTAGTGCTGGTTTTGCTGTTGGTAACCTCCACGGTAGTTATTGTTCTGGTAACCACCCCTCTTAACAAAATTCACGTCAGCTTGTTCTCCTTCAGGGGGAGGCTGTACAGGCTCCACTGCAGCTACTGCCTTTTCTTGCTTCAAGGAAGCAAACTCCTCTCGAAGCTTCTTGACTTCAGCAACCAAGTCACGCTCTTCTGCAGCTTTCTTTTCCACTACTTTTTCGACGGCTTTGACGGGTCTATGTCTGCTTGAGGACCAGCGTTGATTGTTGTTGGCCATTTTTTGGAAGAACTCCATGGCCTTCTTTCCGCTCTTTGTCATGATGGTCTCCCCCAGTGTGGTATCTACCAACTCAACAGTCCTTTCATTCAAGCCTTCATAGAACGCCTCGCTTGTTCACCTGGGGGTAGACCATGTCCGAGACAGGCTCTGAGTAGTTCTTTGTAGCGTTCCCACGCTTCATAGAAACTCTCATCCGATCTTTGAGCAAACCGAATGATTTCCTTCCTTCTTTGTCTGATGACGTTTGGAGGGAAGAAGTTCTTGAGGAACTCATTCCGTAGTTCGGTCCACGTTCTGATCTTCCCCTTGTCCAGTGCAGTAAACCAAGACTGTGCCTTATCCCGCAGTGAGAATGCGAACAGACGCTTTTGGATGGCACTTTTACTGACCCCTCCAATCTTGACAGTATTGCAGAGCATCAGAAATTTGTCTAGGTGGGCATATGGATCCTCAGTAGCCCTTCCGCCGAACAGATTCTGTTGAACCATCTGAACTAGTCCAGTCTTCAACTCGAAATTATTTGCATTAATTCCAATTCTGAAGTCGGTTTCTTTGAACTGAGGTCGATACCTCTTCTGCATGGCTTCTTCGTCTTCCTCATCATCATCTGAGTCATCAGGAGGATCCTGGTCCTCGTCATCTTCATCCTTAGGTTGATCCTCAAATAGTGGATTCCTATGACCTAACCGAGGGTTTCTGTTATTTCTCCCCCTGTCTCGGTCTAGGATCAATTGTTGCATTTGTTCCCTCATGGCTTAGATTTCTTGGACCAGAGCAGTCTTCTCTTCCAAGGTTAGTCCTTGTGGTGGTGGTGGTTGTACAATCGGCTGTTGTGGTATGTCATTAGGTTGCAGTACTTCGTCTGCCATTGCCTGATTACTTGAGCCTTCTTGGGCGTGCTTATTCTTTCGGATTTTTCTGCACGTGGCTTCGATGTCCAGATAGTATTAAAGTGGATCCTTCGCTCGGGCTCTTGTACTCATGCACTACCTGTACAGTGAAGTAGTTTGTGAGATGGCACTGCGGATTAACCAAAACGAATAAAATAAAATTGAAAACTATAAAACAATGAAGGCGCCGATCGACGCTGATGTGGGCGTCGATCGATGGCCCTTCGTACTGAATAAAAAATGATTGTTTACAAGATGTTACAGCCTAAATCAGTACTCTAATCACAAAGTTAATAGTAGGACAATTCTGTCCTCTCCCCAGCAACGGCGCCAAAATTTGATCGCGTATATTTTTAACCCGCGACTTAGCAAAGCAAATAATATAGCGGAAAATTAAATTATCGATCCCACGAGGAAAGGAACAACGAAAAATCCTAAGTACTAACTTAAGAGTTCTTAAAGTACTGGATAGGTAAAATTAAAAATAAAGGGTTTTGAAATTTAATTATCTCAAGAAAACAATTTTGAAAATAAATTTACTTTGGAAAATAGAATGGATAAGAAGTACAGATTCTAGGCTTTTCTCCCTATCAAGTATGATATGCATAAACAAATTGATTATTTTCCAATTTTAATTCCTCTACACAGTGGAACATCAGAAAGCTATTATGAACTTCTTTGTTGGACAATTCATAAAGTAGATTAATTAATTATATATCTCCTGTCAGTCTCAAGATTAATTAACTAACTCCTAAAGTTCTACGGATTTATTCCTACAATCTATTTCCTTCAGTTACGACAAGAAATCAAATTATATTGTAAAAATCTCTTTCGATTGAAAACTATTACAGTTACGTCTCTAATTTCCAACTAGTAATCCTATGTTTGTGGCCAACATACTCAAGATTAAGAATAAAACCAGATTTCACAAACTGTGAGGGAAAGGAAAAATAACTTCAATTAATCAAAACATGCATACATTGATAGTTTGAAAACCTAGAATCTGAGAAGACAATTAGTTACACATAATTCTAATCTTAATCATCATAGACAATGAACAAGAAAAGAAAAGATAAAAAGGAAAGTTGAATCTTCCCAAGAGATTCAATCTCCAACCCAATGATCTTCTTCTTCTTCCTTGTGATGTTTCTCTCAATTTAATTCTCTTCTCTCTTTTGCTCTCCCTCTTTTGCTTGTGATTTTCGAATTCTTCAGCCCTTTTATAGTGTGGTGGATGAATTCTACCATATCTAGGAGTTAGATATGTGTTTATCTTCAGAAAACAGAAAAGATATGATCTGCCCCGCGACACTCCTTCGATCGACGGCCAATCCTTCATCGATCGACGGGAAGGACAAAGCAGCGTCGATCGACGGCCGGTTGGCATTGATCGATGGTGGTCCTGCTTCAGCATTCCTGCGTCGATCTCTTCGAGTTCTTTCGTCGATCTTCTCTGAAGCTGTGGCGAACAAGCTTCCAAAATCCTCCGATTTTCATCCAAAAAGCTGCATGATTCATCAAACACCCCATAAAAAGGACAAAAGCCAATGTATGCTCCAAAAGACACTAAAAACGATTCAAACATCACCAAAATAGACAAAGAAACAATAGATAAGTTGGTAAAAATATCAACTTATCAACCACCCACAAACGAATGGGCTCGCTGCATTATAAAACAACAAAATTAATGGTGTGGTGAAGAAGGTTGTTAACACAAATAGAAAGGATTCGTCTATGCTATTGGATGATGCATTGTGGGCATTATGGACAGCGTACAAGACACCTCTGGGCATGTCTCCATATAGGCTTGTTTTTGGTAAGGTATGTTATTTGCCATTGGAGCTCAAGTACAAGGCAAACTGGGCCTTAAAGAAGTTGAATTTTGACCTTGATGTTGCGAGGGCAAAGAAGATGTTGTTGTTGAATGAGCTAGATGAGCTTATATTCTTTGCTTATGAAAATGTGAAGCTTTACAAGGAAAAGACCAAAGAATGGCATGACAAGAACATTTCTTTGCGTGAGTTTGAAGAGGGCCAACATGTGCTGCTTTTTAATTCTAGACGACAGCTTTTTCCAGGAAAGCTAAAGTCAACATGGTCGAAGCCTTTCAATGTTGCTAAGGTGTATCCCTACGGTGTTGTAGATTAGCTGGATGAGAAGTCTAGAGAGAATTTCAAAGTTAAAGGGCAGCAGATTAAGCATTATGTTGGTTGGAGGCACTTTTCAGGGTGATGTAGCATCGGTCATGCTGGAGGATCAGCAACAAGGGGAGGTACCTCTTGTTAACTAATTCTTTTGGGTAACAAGTGAGATCATATGCTTGTGTATATAGTTTTGTTTTGCAGTTATTTCTTGCCTAGTTAGAGTTATATTTTCGTATTTATTTAAATTGTTATTGATAAACACTCATTTTGTGCATTTTACTGATGTGGATTTGCTCAC
>JAPKLW010000105.1:690491-704303 GCA_026898455.1 Plectranthus barbatus | reverse complement strand
TTATTTCCATGTTATGGTTTAGAGTCCGAGAGGATCACCTGATAACACATTTGCGATTGCTCACATCTTTGGGAATTAAATTGGGATTGGATTGCATGAAAAGTTGTTTGATTAATATTCAAAGTGGATTGCCCTGGAATCCTATTTTCTCACAAGCTTTCTAAAATCATTAATTGATCTTTATTTTATTATTGCTTTAAAATCATTGCTAGTTTAAATAAAAACCAAATCCCTTTTCTGATTCGCCTAGATAGTAGTAAGGTGTCTATGTTTTAGTGCTTAGTTATATTTCGAGCCTGCAGTCATTGAGATTCGATAAATTATTACTTGCCCTCTGCAGTGGTCTGTACACTTGCAGCTTTAGCGCGTTGCGAAACGCGCTATCAGTTATCTAGTAGTAGTTTTATTTGATTGTCAAGTCAGAGTTAAATGCTTAATAAGATGTTGCATGTTTATGTTTAGGGGAGTGCGAATTTTTAGGAGACATAGTCAATTTGGTTTCATTTTTGAAAATTTTAACTGGAAATTGAAATTTGACTGCCACTTCAGCAAGGGAGTTTGAATTTGAAAATTACGTGATGCTGACGTTGGTGAACAGTCACAGCCTTTGGCGACTTGCTGTGTCGGGTGATCAAAGCCGGAATTAGGGACACACACCAAGCTTTCGGTGATGCGGTAAATTTCAAAATTCAAATTTTAACCTATGGTAATTGAAAATTATCTGTTGAGGCACACGAATCAACGCCTTCACTTTTATTTAACCTAGCACATCACTTCACAATCATTTCTAACTGTGCATTTATCTCTCTTAAAAATACTCTCTAATTTCCTCTGATTTCTGAATGTTTGTTCAAAAATTCATTAAACATTCATGAAATCAAGGGTACGCACTTCAATTTCGCCTTGAATTCGTGTGAGTTTCATTTACTGCAGAAGATGCGGATGTTTGTTCTATTGTGCAGATTGGGTCCGGCTGTCGTTTTCTTGATAATGCATGTTGGATTTTTCTTTTAATCTTGAGATGAGAATTATTTGTGAAGCATCGTGGGATTTTATTATATGCTTTGCATGAGAGTGGCTTTGATTTTATGTTAAACTTGCATGCTGTTCTTTCTACATTTGAATGAGGTATTTTTTGTTGTGCTCTGTTCACTTTTGAGGGTTGAGAATGCATGTTGATGTTTCTTGGGAAATGTATCTGAGGAGTATATCATGGATTAAATCTTGAAAAATTTGTTGGAGAACTTACTTTTGGTGTCTAGGTTGATTTTATTAGATGGCTATATTGTGAGGAAGATTGAATGTGAAATTATCAATTTCCTAATTTTAGTTGTCTATTGCAATACAACATTAAATCAAAAGAGCCAGCAAAGCGAAACGGGGAGGCTGTAGAAACTTCCAGCAATACTGAGCGGCCGAAGGCCAAGAAAGCTAAATCTGTATTACCACCATCGAACCGTACCATCCATTAAAAAGGAATACTTGTAGATGTGATGCACAATTAATCAACAACTCGATCCAAGCCCTCCAGTCAACTTAAGAAATCCACTAAATCCAAACCAAAGAACCCCAAAGGTATTCCAAAGTCGAAGCCTCCAGTTCAGAAAGTGGAAAAACCTAAGGCTCAAATTGTGGTGATTAACAAAGAGTTATTCATAACATCTACAGGACCACTTCGCCGGAGGAAGACATATTCTGGGAAAGGTAATTGGAGCCCGCTGATGAGGATCGGGATAAAGCCTTGAAGCTGACTGCAATCGAGGGAACCGAGTGGTTTTATGCTGGTGCTGAGCACAAAATCCGCGGGAAGATGTTGACCCCTGTTGCGCACTTTCTTGTGCGTTTTGTGAAGCACAAGTTATCCCTGACTTCTCATGATACTTTCTTGTCCACTAATCGGGTTATGCTGGTAGTAGCTATGATGGCTCACGAGAGGTTTAACCTTGCACCGGTCATGATGCAGTCTATGAATTGGAATATCCATTCATCCACAACCCAATTGATTTTCTCAGGGCTTATCACTCAAGCATGTCAAAGGGCTGGGTGTCCGGAGACTAATTTGAATGAGATCTCTGCCGTGAGAGGCGGTGATTGAAGTTATGTAACTATTAAGGTACCATGATGAACAAATTCTTGCACCAACACCTCAGGTTAGATGATCCGGATCTAAGAAAGCTACAGTTGCGAAGCATGCGAAAGGAAATGGTGTTGCTAGCCAACCCACTACGTCTCCATCCGAGCCATAATTTTCTACTGAATTTGAAGTTGTGTTCTTCAAGAAGTGTTGCACGAGGTGAAGAAGCTAAAAAAGAAAAATGTTGAGTTCTAGGAAGAGGTGTCTGAAATTGTTGAGAATCAGGAGGCTACAAGGAAAAACATGAAGACCACGGTCAAGCGTTTTGGTGAAATCTTGGGTGCACAAGAATCTATTTCCGATTAATGCAACAAGATGCGCCGCAACATCAAGAAGCTGGGAGAACGCATCATGGACCATGAGGACAAGTGGTCTTAAATGTTGGTACTCTGCCCTGAGCATGCTGGTCTACCCTTTACCCATCATTCTCTATTAAACAACTTTAATTTGTGGTTTGGCCTATGGCTATACACAATTAGATCTGGGTGGCTCTTTTATTTCTGCTTTATTATATTAGTATCCTAGTATATTAGTATAATGTTAGTATGTTTTATGTGTGCTTGTGGCGTAAATATTATTATTAGAGTTTGGGTGTTTGATGCTAACCCTTTATAATAATACTATTGTGATTTAGTGTTATCTTATGTCTATGTGTGAGTCATTTCTTTTGTTTTGTTATGTTTATTGTTTTAGACTTGCTCTTATTTTTGTAGTGAATCTCCATGTTTGATGATGTTTTCTTCGTAAAAATAAAAATGTGCTACTCCCCGTAAGAATGTCGAGGAGTCTGTTGTATGTTGTGGTTTGTTTCTCCTCATGGTTTAAATTCTTAATTCTTGACTAGTTTGATTTTTCCAAACTTGCATAAAAATGTTTTGTAAAACTATAGCATGCTTGTTGTTGGTTCTATGTTGATGCTTGTTGTTTGAGTATTCTAGTGAGTATTCACACTCAACATGCTTGTACTCTACTTGAGGTAAAATTTGACTTTGTATTTCATGAAGAAATGATCTAGGACATCATTCTAATATGAGCTTTCAGAGTTTTATTTTATATAATCATATAACCTTTGAACCTTACTTTTGAGCCTTAAACCTTATTCGTTCATGTTGCCTCATATTTAACCTATTTTATCCATGTGCTGAAGGCACAATGTTTCTTGTTACCTCATCTTGAGCATCAACGGCTTTTCCTTAAGCAATTTTCTTTTCTTTCTTAACAGTGGGGACAAGTTCGAATTTAAGTTTGGGGGTGCACCATTTTGGTGCTTTTTCTTCTTTTGTTTATGTTGACCTTTTTCTCCTCTACTTTTATTAGTCTGTCGAAAAAGAGAGCAAATTGTGCTCAAGATGAGTAACAAAAAAAAAATAATAAATGATAATACTCCCTCCGTCCCATTGAAGTAGTCCCACTTTTCTTTTTTGTTTATCCCATAGAATAGTCTCATTTTCCTAAAATGACAACCTTTTTCACACTCACCAATAAAATATTAATTCCACTACACTCACAACTCTTAATTCCCGTGCCGAAAAGAAAAGGGACTACTTCACCGGGACGGAGGGAGTAATAAAGAAGAGAAAAATCTAGAAAAAAAATGCTAATAAGGGCATTTTCAACCAACAGTAGTGTGTGCTGAAGTATGGATCAGTGCTGAAGGGGAATGTTGAAATAAAACAGTGCCTTAACATGGTGTGTGGGATATCTCAACATAAGGAATAAAAGGGTCGGGTTGTTGTCTTTGATTGTTCTTGTGAGTTTCAATCTTGTTGTCTTTTGGATGATCTGAGATGCTCTTGATACTAGTCACTTCTATTCAAATTTTCGTAACATAAACCTTAGCAACATTACAAGCCGAGTAAGTCCTTTTGATCTTTGTGCGGTGTGTTGTCCATTAGTGGAGAGTTAGTAGGAGTATGTGAAAGTAAAAATTAGTGAGTATGATGATCAAATGCATATGATATGATATGATATGATATTTCCTCTCTATGTGCGTGGTTGTCTTGTGAGTTCGTGGTTCCTTCGAGTTTGACACTGCACCAGTATTATCACAATATACCATGATAGTTATAGGCAAATGAGGGATCACGTCCGACTCTAAAAGGTAGTTACGGATCCATACAGCTTCTTGTGAAGCAATTCAAGTTGCAACATACTCAGTTTAAATAGTGGAGTCCACAATGTATATCTGTTTTGCAATCCTCCATGATATGGTTCTACCTTCGAAGGTAAACACATAACTAGAGGTAGATTTCTTCACATCTTGACCAGACTTGAAATATGAACCTGTATAACCAATAGGGCACATATTCTTACACTAATAGACGATACAAAAGTCTTAAGTCCTTTTCAGATATTTGAGAATGTGCTTTACCGCAGTCCAGTTCGCCTATCACAGTTAGACTGATATCTTGCTACCATGTGATAAGATCGTTTTTCTACTCACTTATCGCTTTGTTTTTCTTTTCTTTTATGCATTTTAGCTTGTTTTCTTGAATAAATTGAGCATGAGTATATATTAGAGGGTGTTATGCTTGTCATGGTAAGATTTCGCAGGTTTTAGGCCAAATCCAATGGAAAACCCGTACCGAAAGCAGCAGATGTTCAAAGCAACAGTCACTACTTCTTCCACCGACGGAATCTGCGCTAATAAAGCATGTCATTTGAAAGATCTTTGAATTATCTTTCCAATGCAACTGGAATCGGGTCAATCGGAGCTCGGGAATGAAAATTATGGCCAAAATCGTGAGACTGCGCAGAAGGGTCGGAAGTGGCGAAAATGGTCTCTGTTTCGACCGAAATGAAAACCATCTCGGCCCGGGCAAAGTTTTTTGGCGAATTTCTGGGATTTTTCCACATAATTTGGGTGAGAATTGCTTGGGATTCAAGTTACACATCAATTTGGACGCAACGAAGACCCCCCCAAAAGGGAAGTTTCTACCAAGAATATCATTCCTTTTGAAGCCATCAATTCAAGAAGGAAATTCCTACCATCCAAGGCCTCAACCCTACTACTATATAAACTCTTGAATAGCTCAGAATTAGCCCCCTTCTTTTTTGTCTCTTTTTAGTTTTCATTTAGTTGTTAATTTTTGCTTTAATTTTCTGTTTTCACTTTATGTTTTTGAGAATTCATCTTTAATTTTTGTTAAACCTTTATTATTTTTAATGCAATCTTTAATTTTCCCTGCAATGTTTTTCTTTAATATGTTAGGCTAGAACCTTAAACAGTATCTAGGGTTTCTCCATCTGTGATGCATGTTTAGATTCAATTGTTCAAATCCTAAAAATTGGTTTAAATCCTATGTTTTGTTTTAAATCTATTCTCATCGAAGGATCGAGAGATGAAGATTGAGGTAGGTTACAGTTATTAATCGAAGGACCGAGAGGTGAAGGTTAGTAATAGGAAGTTAGGATTTAATACTTTTGATTTTCTGTCCGACCAAGAAGAATTCAATCGTAGGAAAAATCTAATCTTTATGAATTATGAGGTTGGAAACGAGAGGCACCATCTTTATGATGAATCCCTGCATGAAGCTTGGAAACGATACAAGGAGCTCCTGCAACTCTGCCCTGGACATGGAATTGATCTCGAGATGCAGGTTTGTCATTTCTATGAGGGTCTGAATCCTCACATGAAGGAGATGGTGGATGAATCTGCTGGCGGGATCCTGATGAAGAAGAGTGGAGCAGAAAGTATGAGGTTGCTGGCAGACATGGCACTGAACAGTCATCAATGGCCAACTGAGAGACAGATGCCAGTCAAAGCAGTGGAGACAAAGTCGGAGTTTGATGTGGCTGCAGAGGTGAAGAAGCTCCGAGAGGAAATTGAGAAGCTGGGAACTGCTAAGGTTGCTTCTGTTACAACTGAGCCAAGCATGGCGATTGTTCCGGTGGAAGCTGACTACATCAACCGGGGAGCAGGCAGTTCATCTGGAGCTGCAAATTCGGAGGTGAACTACATTAGCGGTGGTTATCACAATAACTATCGAGGTAATCAGGGGTATCACTATAACCATGGGCGATCTCACCCTGGTTTTTCTTATGCTAACTCCACTGCTGCAGAACACCCTCCACCTGGCTTTGATGTAGGTACAGGAGGTGAGATCGTGGAGAGAAAGAAGTCTGTGCTGGAAGAGACACTGGAAAAATTCATAAAGAGTTCAGGCAACAGGTTCAGGAAGGTGGAGAATGAAGTGAAAGGGATGGCCACTCACATGCAACTGATGACAAAGCATCTGGAAATGATGGACACCCAATTGAGTCAGATTTCTGCCACCTTGGGAAATCAGCACAAGCCGGGGTAACTTCCGAGCATGACGGAAAAAAATCCAGCAAGGGAGAAGCCAGTCAATGCCATCTCGCTTTGATCTGGAAGGAGATATGAAGGTCCGAGCAACCCGGAAGGAGGATTGAGTGAAACAGAGAAGAAAAATCCCGTGGAGGACCTCTCTGTTTCGACCGAGAAGGAGCCCATCCCGGTCGAGGCAGAGGAAAGCAGCTCGGCCGAGACAGAAGGAAACACGGCCGAGACAGAACAGAGCAGGACGACCGGGATCGACCTACCCCGGTCAAAACAGAAGGCCAAGCAGGGCGAGAAGGAAAAAGAGAAAGAGAGAAGAGTTGATCCAGTTGCTCTCATGCCTTTCCCGCAGAGATTCGCTAAAAAAAGAGAAGATTCTAAATTCACTCGTTTTGTTGAAAATCTTAAAAAAGTGAATATTAACATACCTCTTGTTGAAGCTCTCAGGGAGATACCGGGATACATGAAGTTCCTAAGGAGGCTGATGAGCGAGAAGAAGCAGTTCGTGGAAAACAAAACTGTGAAGATCCATGAGGAATGCAGCCTACTCCTACAGAAGTAGATCCCGATCAAGAGGTCTGACCCAGAATGCTTCTCGATACCTATCGAGATTGGAGGCAGAGAGTTCCAGAATGTGCTTTGTGACACCGGGGCAAGCATCAATCTGATGCCCTGATCCATCTACAAAAAGCTGGAAATAGGGGAGATGAGAGCCACTACAATTACCCTCCAAATGGCGGACCGATCTGTGTCCAAGCCCAAAGGAATCGTAGAAGATGTTTTGATTCGTGTTGGTCACTTGATTTTCCCTGCAGATTTCATTGTCCTTGAGATCTTGAATGATGCCAACACTCCAATGATCCTGGGAAGAGAGTTCCTCGACACAGCTGGTGTCTTGATTGACTGCAAGAAGGGAGAAATCACCTTGAGAGGGAATGAAGAGTCCATTACATTCTGCATAGACAAGAACAAGAGGAAAGGGGAGTGCAACCAGATTACTACTGCTGAAGAAGAGGAAGAAGATGACAAGAAACCGGAGGAAGAAGAAGAAGCCATCCGGTGGGAATGAGGAAACGAGTCAGTGAAATTGGCAATTAAGCTGCCTCCTTCCGAGTATACCATCATCATTCAAAACTGGAAAGTCTTCATGATTGATTCGAGGGGTCGACGAGTCTGGACTCGATCGCCTTGGTGAGCTGAGCTGAGTCGAGCCACGACGGTAAATAAGGCACTGAATGGGAGGTAACCCATTATGTTTTTCCGTTTTCTTTATTTTATTTCGTTCTACACTATTTTATTCTGTTATTTCACTTTTATTGTCTTTTGAAAAAAAAAATGAAGTCAGTTTCGGCCGAGATAGGTAACAACTCGGCCAAGACAGAACGCTGCAGGACGACCGGGATCGAAGGATCCCGGTCGAGACAGAAGCTCGAGGCGTGGTATACTTCGACCAAGAAGGAGGTCGACAAGAAGGCTCCATCCCGACCGAGATGGAGTGCCAACAGCCCAAAATCCACGCCGGTCAGAGTTGAAGATAGAGAGATAAAAAGTTGGTGTCTGAGGCCAACAATTGAGGTACAGTTTCGAATTTTGAATCTGACTTTCAAACTTATTCTCTCTGATTTTCGAATAAGTTTGGGGGAAGAAGATTTACGAATTCGAAACTCTTTTCTATCTTTTATTTGCTTTATTTAAATTTCTGCATGGGAAATTGTTTTGAATAAGACGCGAGATTGTGGGAACTTGAGCATGTTTGAACCCAAGGACTTTGATGCGAGATGAGAATTGATTGACTTTAGTCTGCGTTGATCGTGATAGTGGTCGAGTATGCCCATGAATGTGAATACCACATGATTTCTTGTTTTGACACTTGCGTTGGCATGATAGTTAGATGATGATTTGATGTTTACTATGGAAGAAAAATTGTCCCAAGTGTGAGTTTTTGAGCCTTAATTTTGATTGTGAGGGTGTCTGCAATTTTGAGTTTCTCTAGAACTTGCTTTGTTTCTTTTTCAAGACTGCTAGTGTGCACAGGTTTAGGAAGTGATTTTAGGCCATCTTTGTTTAGCCTACTTTCCCATACACTGCCTTAATTGAATGTTATCCCTAGTCAGCCCTTTTGAGCCTATGATATTTTCTTTCTTTGTCTATGAGTGGAAATAAATAGGGAAATCAACTCTTGTCTATGAGAGTGGGTTGGGATTTGTTTGAGAAATGATAAGATATTATTAGAAGGGTAAAAGCAAAAGATAAGGTTGAGCTCTAGAATAAGAAAAAAAAGAAAATAAATAGTTGTTGTGTTTAATCCTTATAAGCTGAAATGTATAATCAAAATTGTTTAGAGCATAAAAGGATATGTGTGAAAAAGAAAAAAAAAAGAAAGAAATAAAAGAGCCATGGATTGTGTTGAATATTATAGGAGATGGGTGGATATCAATAGATAGTGCTTGGATTTGTTGAGAGTCGCGAACTCAATTGAGCTAATGGAGCATGTCATTTGAAAGATCTTTGAATTAGCTTTCCAATGCAACTGGAATCGGGTCAATCGGAGCTCGGGAATGAAAGTTATAGCCAAAACCATGAGACTGCGCAGAAGGGTCGGAAGTGGCGAAAATGGTCTTTGTTTCGACCGAAATGAAAGCCATCTCGGCCGGGGCGAATTTTTTTGGCGAATTTCTGGGATTTTTCCACATAATTTGGGCGAGAATTGCATGGGATTCAAGTTACACATCAATTTGGAAGCAATGAAGACCCCAAAAGGGAAGTTTCTACCAAGAAAATCATTCCTTTTGAAGCCATCAATTCTAGAAGGAAATTCCTACCATCCAAGGCCTCAACCCTACTACTATATAAACTCTTGAATAGCTCAGAATTAGGCCCCTTCTTTTTTGTCTCTTTTTAGTTATCATTCAGTTGTTAATTTTTGCTTTAATTTTCTGTTTTCACTTTATATTTTTGAGAATTCCTCTTTAATTTTTGTTAAACCTTTATTATTTTTAATGCAATCTTTAATTTTCCCTGCAATGTTTTTCTTTAATATGTTACGCTAGAACCAGGTTCTAAGGTTTCTCCATCTGTGATGCATGTTTAGATTCAATTGTTCAAACCCTAAAAATTGGTTTAAATCCTATGTTTTGTTTTAAATCTATTCTCATCGAAGGATCGAGAGATGAAGATTGAGGTAGGTTACAATTATTAATCGAAGGACCGAGAGGTGAAGGTTAGTAATAGGAAGTTAGGATTTAATACTTTTGAATTTCTGTCCGACCAAGAAGAATTCAATCGTAGGAAAAATCTAATCTTTATGAAATTGATTAATTGGTGTATTTTGAGACCGAGAGGAGATAAATCACTAATTAATAATTTAGGTTTTAATTGCCCGAACAAGGAATTAATTCCACATTAATAGATTTTCCACCAAAATATCTTTTTTGGGTTTGAATATTTGTATCTTGCATATTGATCAGATTGGTAGATTTCCCTAGAATTTGTGCTTTTTAATATTTATTTTAATCTCTTTAAATTAATTGTTTTGAAAAACCCAAAAATCTCTGTTTTGAATTACCCAAACAAAGGTTTCAAAAACCATATTCAGTACATGAATCCCTTCATTGCACTATCCCTGTGGGTTCGACAACCTTCGGGTACTTATAAATTTATTTGTCCTATGCTATAATTTGTATGCAGATTTAGCATCGATCACCATGCAAACATCAAAACATATATTCGTTCTTGTGCATAACATAACATACAAGAGGCTTCTGACTGTAGAGGCTAAAATAACTTTTCTCATATCATTTTACTCCTTATGTGTCTCAAGACACTGATCTTTAGAAATATGAACGCCATGTTATAAAGGTAGTAAACCCTTCTTAGCAGCTTGCATGCTAAACAGAGCAATCAATGTATCCACATAAGAAGCTTGAGATAATCTCAACTTCATTCTCTTGCGTTCCCGCAATTGTTTAATACCAAAGATGTATTCGGCATCTCCAAGATCCTTCATTTGAAATTATTTGGATAACCACTCTTTTTTGTCTGATAATACCTCCACATTATTGCCAAATAAGAGAATATCATTGATAACTCTTGTAAAAGAGTTATATTACTTTTATTTTAGCTTTATTATAAGAACATTTAGTCTATGTTTTGCCCATTATATGTGTATTTTTTATCGTATTTAGGTGCTAGTGTCTTATTATGTATATTTTTTATTTTAATCCAACTAATTATGTTTTTAGAGGATTTGGAGCTGAAAAACCCGTGCACAAAGTTTTCTACTCACAAAGTCGAAGCTGGAGCATGAGTTAAAATGAGGTTGTAGCATGGCTAGCTAGGCAGAATTTGGTCAAAGAAAAGTTAGCCTAAGTTGGAAGGGACCATAATGCAGCTGTGACGTGGAAAACAAACTGCTTTGTGAGTTGGAGGTTGAAAAGTGAAGAATTACATGTCATTAAAGGAGGTAATTAATATAGAAACACAACTAAAAGAGGAAATCTAACGTTTTGGAGTATAAAAGCAACAACTGTTACAAAGAGAAATGGGGAATCCTATTTTTTCACGAAAGTCATCTTCTCCATTGGTAGAGAGAGAGAGAGAGAGAGAGAGAGAGCTTCAACTGGGTCTTCTTGGGTCTGTTGTAGCTGCACAAAGGAATCTACAGTTGATAACTTGTGAAAATAAGTTATATTCCTATCAAATCTGAAGTTCTTTGAGAGATTAATGGTGGTTTTTATGTTAGTACGTTGATGTTTATGAATTTTGTTTACTACTTTTTAATAATGCTTTGAATGTGTAGCCGTATGCGTTCTTGTTAGTATTTTTATGTTGAAAAGGTTGCTGTAGGTATATCATTTTTCATGCTGAAGGTTGTGCTGTGTAAAATTTAAGCTGATGACTTGGCGAGTTAATTCTATGGTATTTGGCGTGGACAAAAAACAATGGTAGACTACGCTCACTTCGCCAGTGAAAGTTAAGGGTGTCAGGTGGCAATGGTCCCTTGCTGCTGGAGGAGCGTCTGTGTCATGCCCCCAAACCGGGCCTATGGTCACAGTCCCACGTGCGACATGATGCATGCTAAGGGAAGTTGTGGTTTTAAGATTAAATAATTAATCAAGCGGAAGCAAATAATGAATAAATCAGAACAAAACAAGTTCATGAGTTTCAAATAAATAATTCGCAGCGGAGAATAGAATCAATTAAATGATATAAGCATGATGGGGCAACAGATTAATACATGCTTGAAAGAAGAATACAAGGGACACAATTTGATATTAACATACTAGAACAATTGAGAATATGTATGAAGACATAGCTCGTCGCTTCGATACCATAACCAAACAAATTAAATCATGCTAGGAGAAACAAGAATAACTTAACATTCATAAACCAGATTATGTCGTAGGATGAACAAGTATAAGCAAGAATGATTCATGAATAAACAAAAAGTTACATGAACTAGCATTTGATCAATCATACATTCAAAGTTCGTGTCATGTCTTGGTTTAGAAAAAATCAAGTTCAATCATCCAAGCATTTGAAAGGTTGATACAAAATGAGATTTACGAAGTTTATATCAATATTCCAAATAACATGGTAGAGCAAGTACATGCCATTCAAAACATATAATCAAAAGCAACATAGATTCGAATGTAGTACAAATCGAACAAATAATACAAAATATGAATTCATCTCGGTTTCGTCCTTCGATCCCCGCCTCATAACGCGCCACCTTAAGCATAATCAATCGGTACCTACACACAGGGAAAACGTGCATAAGGGCTAAGTACATGAATGTACCCAGTGGTCACGGTGTCCCTAAAACAAATACATACATATATCATGAAAGTACCGCACACGCATGCATAATACAAGTTTTATTGAAATCTTCATGTATATGCAAAAAACATTTTTCTCACTTGGGATATCCCACTCAATTTAGGCACCACATAATCCTTTTTCCCAAAACATTTCCACATTTCATATTCATCATGATCCACATAATCACATGGGGTAAGATAGGAGTGGCCACTCGCTATCTACCCGGTAAGGTTTAATCACCCTTACCCAACTTGTAGTCTTATTACTATCCGAGCTACTGCATTAGGTTTACTTTACCACTGGGGTAGCCACTTCCCCAATCCAGCACATCTCCAAATTAGATCATCATTCATCAACCACCAATTCAATAACCAATACATACAATCACAACAATCATACGGTGCCAAAGTACCCACGTAAAATAGTTCGATGAATTCTATTACTTAGTCCGCTTGTCGATGCTTCCTTATCGGCAATTAAAGCACCTAATTAAGATTTTAAATAAATTTCAATTATGTCTTCAACTCAAATAATTATCTAAGTTCTTTTAATAAGATTAATTCAATTAATTACTCAATTACAAATTATGCAATTCAAAATTATTAAATAAGATTATGAAATTCTAGGTTCTATTCATTATATAAAAAGTAATAACTTAATTTACTTATTAGACTAGTGAACAAGTTTCAATCTAAGTTATTATGTTACTTATTAATTAAAGAAAAAGGAGTTGGTGATCTAGTTAACAACTTATTATTAATCTAAAATAATTTTCTTCAATTAACTAAGTGAACCAATTATGCATTTTGGCCTTAGAAAATTCTAGTGGAATCTGAAAATTAACCCAAATTATTCTAAGTCCAAAAATGTGAGTTTTGCCTAGTTAACTAGGTTATTTTCAAAATATCATAAAAAATAATCTAAACATCTAATGAGTCTTAATTTAATTTTATAAGAACTACATTTTAATGTGCATGTGCTCAAAGTTACGGTTCATTAAAAAAAGTTTTTGTTTAAAAATGGTGATATCTAACATTAAGCAATTCCTATTTACTTTCAGCAGTTTGCAGATTTTGACAACCTACTTCACGAATTTTTAATAATAATCTACGAGGTGAAATGACAAGATTTTCATGCAGATTGCTAAATGATGTCTCTATAATGCATATTACAAAAATCAGAGTTTTCCAAAGTTCAAAAACAGGATTTTAGGGTCGTGCAAATTAAACTGCCAAAAACTGTGACACAATATTCAAATGCTTCAAACTCGAGTTTCAAAACTCCGATAAATGCGATTCCAAATTCCACAGATTTCTAACTCGATCTAGTTTTAACAATATTAAAATAAACTCAATCCAAGCATCAGAGAAGCCGACCTGTTTGATTAAAGTCTCTGTTTAAACAGGGCATTTCCGAAAAATTCACCAACACTTAATTTCACAACATATATGCCATAAACTCATCCCCAAGCACCACATATATCAATTTCAGCTCCATCCACACTTGAATATCATCTCTAAACATGAAAGGTCATGATTCTTAAGCTTGAATCAACATG